>OY744482.1:197484022-197739717 GCA_963556165.1 Tipula helvola | reverse complement strand
AAGGACCCAGTGAATTTTTGCTCTAAATCGGCCAAGCGGACGTGGTCGCTCCCTTCCGGAAATTTATTTTGCAAGTAGCTTAAAAAGTATAAAGTTTACAAAAAACTGCTCAATACAAAATGTTCCCAAAAAATAATAAAAAATAAAAATTTAAAAAAAACATGAAAAAATAAAAAAATCTTAAGTTTGCAAAAAGTTGCAATTAGTTTAGCCTTGATTTGACGACAAATGCAAATACAAATCGGCTGTTTAAAATATAATGTATACTTTATTTACAGTTGTTTCAATACAATGTTAATAAATAACCAAGATCAATTATTAACAAAATATTAAGGCATCTTGGATTTCGAATGTCGTATTTCATAAAGTTAACAAAATTATAATGAACTTATGGCAAAGAAACGTGTTCGGCAGAAATGAACTCGGTACAACAACTCCATACATTTTTATTCCACACGCTTAATAATAAACCCGAAGAGAATTGTGATGGTCACCAAATTTTGGATTTCGAAACAATCCCCTCAATTGCAATTATGTATAATTATAACCCTAATAAATTGGAAATCCTTAGAGTGTAATTGACCTAAATGAACAACCAAAAGATCAACAGTGGTGATCTGATCTTGCATTTATCAAAACGTCAATTTAAAAAAGGAACATGTTCCCTGCATTCAAAAGTCCTCTGTTTACTTCCATTAATTTTTCCAAAATAATCTAGAATACTTACTTGTACCGTTGTTTCCCCACGAAATTTGGTTAATTCTTTAATTAAACCATGATAAAGTAAATATTTCCCTGGACCCGGATGTTGCACAAAAGGCGAGAGGCCAGTTTTTTTATTTATTTCCTTTTAGTTTTGTCCGACAGTTTTTTTTCTGCAAGCAAAAGGCAAGAACGTATATACATATAACCTCACTAACAGAGACTGGAACCGAAACTGAACCGAAAACCGTAATTAACCGCTATTTTCAATGAACCGAAAACCGGAACCGAACCGAAATAAAATAAAAAATTTAACCTGAACCGAAACTGGAATCGAAATTAATTTTCGTTCCGGTTCAAGTTTTTGTTCCGCTTCCGACTTATGCAGGTTTTTGTATCTATAATAAAAACTATTTTCGTATGGTAAACGAATTATACTGATCAGTGGGCGCATTTCATAATTAATCCGGCTGTTCACACAAGTTAACACATCATTTCCTCGTGTTTACCTCTTTCCCTATAAACTAACCCGAGGGGGAAAATATTCTTGTTGCATTTTTTCAACGTAAATTTTAGGTGATGATTATTATTTTAATTAAATTTTGAATAAAAAATTTGGAATCACAAATAGAAATGTTTTAACAAACAATTCTTGAAACGGTTTTGGAGCCGAACCGGAACCGAATCGATATTTAATGGCCGAACCGGAACTGAACCGAACCGAAATTTAAAAATTAGGAACGTAACCGAAAAACCGGAACGAAAAACATTTCGGTTCCAGTCTCTGCTCACTAATATACAATTCAACGCACAAGAAGAACAGTTATTGAAAAAATCTTAGTCACGTTTTAATATAATTATAATTAATAAAAGTTATATTTTTTTATTATCAATTCACATATAATAATATTAGCATTATTGAAACTGTATTACTTAATAAAAATGTATAAAAAAACGCTGTTGATGTCCAATGATAATATTGAATGGCAAAATTATTCAAATTTATTTCTTAATATATAAACCTTATTCAAAGCATGCCTTGAATTTATAAGCAAAATAATAATTGAAACAATCAATATGGTATTTGTTACGTCTGTCAAATTTGTAATCTAAAGCTCGTTCGTTTGTGGTGAATTAACTGAATTGATATTGAGTTACTATTCCGATAATTGAGTTATTATTCAGATAATTAAGCTACTGAAATGAATTGGTCGTTCGTTTGCTACAATTCAGATAAATGTCAAATTGTTAAAAAGTAATTGGCTTGTGTTATAAAATAATTAAAATTTAAAGTTACTCAACCATTTTCTTTATGTGTCACATTACATTTTCACATTTGCAAATTCTTCGTGATTTGCGAAACTCACATATTCGATCAAATCGTCATCCATTATAACAGAAAAATAATTTAAAATTCTCACAAAAAAAAAATAAAAATTAAAAAAATTATTTCTTTATTTTTAAAAATTATTATTATTTTTATTTGTTTTATAATTTTAATAGCAACATTTTCATAGCAACATCAATGTTCTGTTTTTTTATGATTTTTTTTTTTTAAATTACGTAGCAAATCATGAGCTTCAGATGACCTTGGGAGGTCAAGCAAAATACATATTCAAACATACAATTGATCGCTATTTTCGAATCCGATGTCAAAAACAGGGGTTTCCCTATAAAAAATGACCTTGACCTCAAAATGACCTTCACCATGACGACCAAGGTCATAACCAAGCTCACCATTAAATTCCTTGTTGAAAATTACCTAAGACTAAACTTTGCTTATTTTTTTTGACATACTCGGCGAGATTTCTAGAGGTTTCCCTACTTTGTAAATACAATGTAAATTCCTACAGATGATCTTGCGAGGGTCATGGAAAATACATACTCGGACATACAATCGATTGATCTTTTCGAATCCGATGTCAAAAACAGGGGTTCTAATTTAAAAAAATGAACTTGACCTCCAAATGACCTTGAAGATTTTTTTGACCGAACTCCGCGAGATTGTTAGGGGTTTCCATACTTTTCCCTCACCCTGTATAAAAATCTCGTGTCACGGTGTTTGTGGTCGCACTCCTCCGAAACGGCTCGACCGATTTTTATGAAATTTGTATGTATATTTGGTAGGTATGAGAATAGGTCGTAAAGTATATTTCATACCGCTAGGTGATTAGGGTGTGCCTGTCCACAATTTTTTTTTCTATTTCTATTTTTTTGACAAACATTTTTTTTTGTATTTTTTTTTTTTTGATTTGGCATCAAAAAATATCTATAACCCCAAATTTTCACGCTCCTACCTTCACCCCCCCCCCCCCCCCCCCTATTTTTTAATAGCGATTTTATTATTTTTGTATGAACAATATCCAAATAATTTAACCGTCGTTCGTATTTCAAACATAACGAAATGATTTCATCCACATATGCGCAAGTCATTCACGAGAAGCGTCGCATCATTTTGACATTTCATTCTGCAATTGTTATGTATCACAACTCAGTGCGTGCAAAATTTTGTACGATTTATTTTAATTTATAAGAAATATATAAGTGTTTTATGATTGTAAAAAGGTTGATAAAATACTAAAAGAACAAATACATTATCGGTATACCGTTTTTTATCCGTAAGTACAACAATTTAGTCTATTTGTGTGTGTGTGTTACAATGAAAAATGCCAGCAAGATGCAAAGGAGCCCTTTTGGGCGGTCGAACGAATAAAGCAACAAACATGCAAAAAAAGTAGAGCAGAAAGAACAGATGAACAAAAACGAATCAACAACGACAATTGGAACGAAGACAAGCGCGTCGGTTCGTAGTTAACATCGAACATTTACATCCGCTTCATTCCTTCGTCTCGCATTCGAGTACGAGAAATATATTGAATAGGTATTCCGCTCATCCGAAAGTGCTGATTGGCACTATGGACAAAGCATGTCCCCATTGACATGCGGTCAAATTCAAACATGAGTCAGCCGAGATGTATTGCGCATCAGGAAAAGTGCAACTACCAGAAATTTAGACACCACCAGAACGATTGAACAGCTTGCTCATCGGCACGGATCCAGATTCAAACCTGTTCCTGAAGTCTATTCACACATTCAATTCATGCTTCCAAATAACTTCGTTCGGAGCAACAGAAATAGCTCACAATACTGCGGCAAATGGCCAATAATTCAATTCAACGTTCAAAATCAAAGGCCAAGTGTACCACAAAGTAGGCTCATTGCTTCCAATGCCAAACGAACCACATACATTTTTACAAATCTACTTCATGGGCGGTGATGTAATAACCTCAATTCGCCTAATGCCAGGCGCATCGTCGGGGAACTGGACGCCCTATTGAATGAGCACAATGAATTATTGAAATTCTTCAAATCACACATGCACGAATTGCTAAGTGACACTCACGCTATTGCCATCAATCCTGATAAAACACCAGCTGGACAGCACGTGCGTAGATTCAATGCGCCTGTTGTTGACGGCGTCAACGCTGGAATCATGGTTGGAGATCGCACATCGACGCAAGAAATCGTGATTCGAAGAAAAAACAATAATCTGGAGTTCATCGCCAACACAAACCGTTCATACGATGCTCTCCAATATCCGCTAATTTTCTGGAAGGGACAAGACGGATATTGTATAAACATTAAACAACGAGATCCCGCCACAGGTAATTCATTCATTTTGAACATCATTACTCATTTTGAATTAATATTTATGAATATGTTGCAACAGGAGGCGAAACAAACAAAAAAGTGAGCTCGATGGATTTTTATGCGTATCGTATGACGTAGTTAAACACCCTCATCACATCCGTCAGCCCTTTAAAAATATTTATAAACATTTGTATTCTATGTAGTTATTCTTAAGATCATGGGTTATATGTCTTGCAATAATGATATTCATGAAAAAAATGATTTAAGTACAGCGTTTATTTGCACTACGAACAATTTATAATTGCTCTTATTCCACAAATATCGCACGTCTCAAAATTAGAATTAAAGTAAAATTTTTTGGGATTTTCAACTTTCTCTGGCCTTTCAACAACGTAACATGCAGCATACCAAGCATATTCAAATAAATTGGTGAACCTGGGGCTTAATAATTGATTATGTACTAATGACTGCATTTTAATTATAATAGTTCTTTAATGTAAATTGATATCTTCATTTGTTAGACATATCTGAAAAAATCATTTCTGAAATCGTTCGAACAAAGCTCTTTCACATACGAAAACCATATACATATGTATATCAAGTGGTTGAAGATCATCTGTCGTCCTTTCTGGAATTTGTAGAAACAATAACTTATTCTGGTGTGGTTTTACTTTACAAAATATATCTTGGCAGTGACCTCTCCATGAATCAAGCAGCAGTGTACTTGTCGTAGTAGTTGATGGAAAATACACATATTGCGCCCAAGTTTCTAAATGTTCTTTAGTTAATTTACCTGATTTGAGAGCCAGTACATAAACGTTTTCGGCTTCAAATAAATTTTACTTTACTGCTGGCCCAAACTCTCCCATTGGTTCAAATTACGAAAAAATAACCAAAAATTGTCAAAAAATAACCAAAAATGACCTAAAAATAACCAAAAATGACCAAAGAATAACCAAAAAATTACCAAAAATTACCAAAAAATTATACACCGCTGAATTTTTAGCTAAAAATATTGAAAATAAAAAAAATACGGTTCATTTATGTAAAACAAGCCATTTTCTTATTTTTTCACAAACGCCCTTTTTTGGTATCATAAAATTAAAATTTCATTAACGTAATAATTTGATCTCCTTCAGTAAGCTTTAAACTATATTGGAAAAAATTGTTAAAGCTAAATATAGAAAAATTCAAGGAATAATAGGCAATTTTCATGCTGGGGTCTAAAAGAACCCACGTGGCATTTAAGTGATTTTTCTTAAGTGACTTTTCTTAAGCATTTAAGGGTTAATTGAGGGTTATTTAACAAATGAGTCTTGGGGCCACACATACCACATTTCTGAGACACCTCTGTAATCTGGATTATATTTTAAAGTACTTACCAAAAGCTAACTACCCATATACGCCACATTTCTGAGTCATTTTTGTAATCCGGTCAATCCTTAAATTGAACCTCAAAATTTCAAAACATATGTACGTTTCATCATCAATAACAAATGGGTCTTCGTCATCGTATTCAAATGGGGGCAATTTTATTTGAAATTCCTTATCATAAGCTAACTACCCATAAAGATCACATTCCTGAGACATCTCTGTAATCCGGCCAATCTATACTTAACATATAATATTATAAAGGGGTAAAAGCTTGTAAGTTTAGATGTAGGAGATAATCTCCGAAACTACTCATCCAATTTCAAAAATTCTTTCACGAATATTTGGAATGGACCTTCAGAGTCTTTTCGTGTCTATTGTTGTTAAATTTAGGTTGGTCAGCTGTTAATTTTTTATTTATTTTTATTTTCGCCATCATATTCAGATGATGAAAAATCCCTTTTGCATCCTTGCCCCCGGATTCGAACCCGGTACCTCCCGATCCAAACGCCACAGCTTTAACCACTAAGCCGTTTGGTCGGTTTATGTTATGATTGACGAAGTTTATTATTACTAACGCTTCAGTAACCGTTTCGTTGTTTTTGTTGGTGTTGTTTAGAGAATACCAATACAATAATTGTCCAAAATCCATTTACTTGTTTTTCGGTTAAAAATTTCAACAATACCGGTTTTACTGGAAATTTACTGGTTTTACTATAAAATTAAAACCAAATGCGTCGTTCGTCTTATTGTACTGTACAAACAAAATTGAAAATAGAACAAAGCCGCTAGATATAATTGACAGTACTGTGTATGAATGTAATACATTTATTGTAGTGTGTTATAAAAAAAAAGCGTTCATAAACTGTTCGTAAGCTGTAGTGTACAGTTATGCTGTATACATTTTTGCGCCGGGAGGGACAATGTCATTTATTTTTATTCTCATATTTTACCCAACTTTTTAGTACAGTATTGGATTTTACCCTGCTCACTGTTAAAAAGTAGGTAAAAGAACAATTTACCCTACTTTTTTACCCCAGTTTTGGATTAAATATTTGTGTTTAATTTTGAAAATTTAAAATATGTCGATATAGAATCAATATTTTAAAATCTCTTAAAAGTTTAAACATTTGTTTTGTTTCGCAATAATTAGCCAACTTATGGTAAATCAATTAAAAATTTGATTTTTTCCTTGCTTGGAAAATATTTTTTTTTTGGTTGGTAGAATAAATTCACAGTTCATTAGGAAATCAATCGTATTTGGTTACTCAAGTGAATAGAATAAATTATATTAAAAAAGTGGAAAGAAATAATATTCGGGTGTGTATATATTTTCGTTCCCTGTTTCATTTCTTGTGTTAAAAAATAATTATTAAATTTTACTTTAATTATTGTATAAGGCTAAAGATGTTGTGCCGTAATAATATGTATAAGCAAAGAATGAAATTGTTTATTTCACTTCTGCGTAAAAATACATTAATAAATCTTTCTGGATTTTTTCAACAAACAACAACAACCAGATGTTTCATTTTATTTTTGTAAGAGCTAGCGCGAAATTCGAGGAAGGAAATAATTTCATTTTTTACTTGTTTTTAACGATTAAATATGTAATTTTTTGTTTTAATTATGTAGTATGCAGAATTAAATGGTTGGATAATAAAATATACTTATTCGTGGACATAATCATAATAGCCGTTTTGTTATTATCACAATATTGTTGAGCACATGGGGTAAAATAAATTTGTATCTTCATTCATATTTCATATTTAAATAACAATGGCATACTTTACATAAACAAAATTGATTTTTTTAGCAGTACTGCGCTTTTTTTTGACAGATATATTAAAGTCATGAATCGTTGTAATACAGCGGATGTTTAGCGTCAAAAATGCTAAATACTTTCATTAACTGGAAGGTGTGCTGGATAAACAGTATTAGTTGTGGAATCATTAACTTCAGCTAGTAGTAAAAGTGTATGAATAAAAAATATTGTTTTTACTATTACTCTCTAATAAATTATTATTTATTTTAATTAATAAAGATATAAACCAAAAGGCATTAAACATTATCAATGATTGAGCAAGATATCAACAGTTGAGCAAGTTAACTTCTCCGTGTGAAAAAAGGGTTTGTTCAAATTATTGCCAGCCACTTACATCGGCATTAAAATCATTTCCATCGCTAATTTGGAATTCTTTCAATCATAGAAGCATTTTCAAATAAATTAAATATGGAGATATTTAATTATTCAACGTACGTTTACGTACAATTTTTGTTCTTGACTAAAGCATAACAAATTTAACAAAAACTGTAATCATTGTAAATTCCCACAATATTGCTTTCTTTTACGTAAGTAAAATAAAGTATAGTAATCATGAAAATTTTGTACCTTGAGATTATTGAAAATTTACCTGTTTTGAGATTCTCTGAGTCCGGAAAAGTGGGTTTCGAAATGATGTCTGTTTGTCAGTCTGTGTCCTCTCTACAGCCCAGATGGTTTAACTAATCGAACTGAAATTTTAGATTTAAGGTTTTTTAATAAATTGGAAGGACCCAGTGAATTTTTGCTCTAAATCGGCCAAGCGGACGTGGTCGCTCCCTTCCGGGAAATTTATTTTGCAAGTAGCTTAAAAAGTATAAAGTTTACAAAAAACTGCTCAATACAAAATGTTCCCAAAAAATAATAAAAAATAAAAATTTAAAAAAAAACATGAAAAAAATAAAAAAATCTTAAGTTTGCAAAAAGTTGCAATTAGTTTAGCCTTGATTTGACGACAAATGCAAATACAAATCGGCTGTTTAAAATATAATGTATACTTTATTTACAGTTGTTTCAATACAATGTTAATAAATAACCAAGATCAATTATTAACAAAATATTAAGGCATCTTGGATTTCGAATGTCGTATTTCATAAAGTTAACAAAATTATAATGAACTTATGGCAAAGAAACGTGTTCGGCAGAAATGAACTCGGTACAACAACTCCATACATTTTTATTCCACACGCTTAATAATAAACCCGAAGAGAATTGTGATGGTCACCAAATTTTGGATTTCGAAACAATCCCCTCAATTGCAATTATGTATAATTATAACCCTAATAAATTGGAAATCCTTAGAGTGTAATTGACCTAAATGAACAACCAAAAGATCAACAGTGGTGATCTGATCTTGCATTTATCAAAACGTCAATTTAAAAAAGGAACATGTTCCCTGCACTCAAAAGTCCTCTGTTTACTTCCATTAATTTTTCCAAAATAATCTAGAATACTTACTTGTACCGTTGTTTCCCCACGAAATTTGGTAAATTCTTTAATTAAACCATGATAAAGTAAATATTTCCCTGGACCCGGATGTTGCACAAAAGGCGAGAAGCCAGTTTTTTTATTTATTTCCTTTTAGTTTTGTCCGACAGTTTTTTTTTCTGCAAGCAAAAGGCAAGAACGTATATACATATAACCTCACTAACAGAGACTGGAACCGAAACTGAACCGAAAACCGTAATTAACCGCTATTTTCAATGAACCGAAAACCGGAACCGAACCGAAATAAAATAAAAAATTGAACCTGAACCGAAACTGGAATCGAAATTAATTTTCGTTCCGGTTCAAGTTTTTGCTATCCAAAAAAAGTTACAATTATTTTCAGTTTTTAAAATTGTGCAAATTAAACTAATCGAACTATCCAAGACGGTAATTTTTTCGTTTTAGACGGTTCCGTTTCCGACTTATGCAGGTTTTTGTATCTATAATAAAAACTATTTTCGTATGGTAAACGAATTATACTGATCAGTGGGCGCATTTCATAATTAATCCGGCTGTTCACACAAAGTTAACACATCATTTCCTCGTGTTTTACCTCTTTCCCTATAAACTAACCCGAGGGGGAAAATATTCTTGTTGCATTTTTTCAACGTAAATTTTAGGTGATGATTATTATTTTAATTAAATTTTGAATAAAAAATTTGGAATCACAAATAGAAATGTTTTATTAACAAACAATTCTTGAAACGGTTTTGGAGCCGAACCGGAACCGAACCGGAACCGAACCGATATTTAATGGCCGAACCGGAACTGAACCGAACCGAAATTAAAAAATTAGGAACGTAACCGAAAACCGAAACGAAAAACATTTCGGTTCCAGTCTCTGCTCACTAATATACAATTCAACGCACAAGAAGAACAGTTATTGATGAAAGGATTAAAGTACATATAACATCAAACCAGGAAACAACAAAAAAGAAACAAAAGAAGTATTATTGGATAAAGAAAATGATATCCAAAAAACAGAAATTGAACACCAAGATGAAATAAGGACACTGTCTTGTCATTGATGAAATACGGAAATCTAAACAACCAACCCAAGTAACACATTACAACGAAACACAAGTAATAAGAAACATAAAAACAAAGTTAACAGATAACGATGTAATAACGAAAGCTTATAAAGAAAACAAATAGTAATCATTGATAATTCAGATTATAACACCAACATTGAAGAATATATCAACGACAACAATATGGATGTGTAATTAAAAATCGACCACACAAAAATATACCTGAAAAACATCAATAATATTATAAATAAGTCGACACACATTCTAAATAAACACCAAATTTATTACAGTAAAATGACAAAACTTGCGGCCCCCAAATTAACTGGACTTAAAAATACATAACATTAACATCCCGATACGTCCCCTAATAAACTATACAAACTCACCAACATATAAAATAGCCAAATTCTTAAAAAAAAGGCTCACGCAACATATAAAATTAGACAACGATTCACCAGTTAAAAATAATTTGGAACTAGTTGATAAAATAATATCAATAAACATCCCTAATGGCGCGAAATTAGCACCGTTCGACGTTAAAAATGGGTTGGCTACCTTATCTAGAAAAAAATAATACAGAAACTGAAAATCCCGAAAAAAAAATCCAGAAAAAAAAAATCCAGAAACATAAAAATTCAGAAAAATAAAAATCCAGAAAACTAAAATCCAGAAACATAATTATCAAAGTGCAGACCAAATTATAATTAAAATTTATAAAATGTCTATCAAATTTGAGGTTTTACGTAAAGTTCTTAATATTTATGATAATAGAAATTGCTTCGTCAACCTTTCAGACACAGATCAAAGGAATCGTATCACTCATATCGCTTCTACTGATAGTTCTACCACAAATGTTTCAAGTTATTTTGTGGTTAGCTTAATTCGTTGGGTTAGTATGGTATCGACAGATGTATTCGAGCGACTTATGGATTTAATGCTTCGTAAATGCTTCGTCAACCTTGCAGACACAGATCAAAGGAATTGTATCGCTCGTATCGCTTCTACTGATAGATGTACCACAAATGTTTCAATTGAGGACATAAGTCTAAAAATGTCAATCAAATTGATTTTTTTTAATTGATTTTAAACAAAATATTTTTTCTGGATTTTTTTCTGGATTGCGTTTCCGGTAATTTCTAGATTTTTTTTTTCGGGATTTTATTTTTCTGGATTTTTACTTTTCAACTATTCGGGATTTTAAAATTTCCGGATTTTTTTTTCAGGCAAATGTAGTGATCCCGTTAAAAATATGTACACAAACATACCTATAATCGAAACGCTAAACAATAACTCGGGACTTATTAATTAAAAATAACGTACAAAATACAAAAATCAATTTAGCTATAAATTTATTGCACACCATAACCCATCAAAATTATTTCACACACAACAACACAATATTCCGTCAATCAGATGGATTGCCTATGGGAAATCCATTGGCGGGTACACTGGCAAACATATTTTTAAATCACATTGAAAACATGCACATCCACAACACCAAAAATAAACTTAACATATTCGCTTCGGGAAACAAGAATTCTCGTTATAAAAAAAAATGTTGTCGTCGGGAAACGAGAATTCTTGTTTTGCGAAAAGTGAGTTTTCCTGATAAATTCTTAGATAACGGGTTTATATACACTACTCCAAAAAATTAAAGGAACACAAATTTTTTTCAATTTTTTAAAATACGGTCGTACAGAGATGAAAAGAAAAGCATTTTAAAGCTTCAAATCTCTAATTTTGAGATTTTTGAGCGGAAAATTTTTGTGAGATACCGTTATCATGCAATCATAAGAAAGAGCGCGAAAAAAAAATATGATTTTTTTTTTTTTGTAAGGACCCATGGGCTCGGGAATTTTTTTTTTTAAGTTAAACCAATGCATAGTCTCTCTACGGTCAACCTTTTGCTGAGATATCTGACTTTGAATCAAAACAGAACTTTTTGTCTTTGGTCATCGATATCTCAGCAACCAATGATTGGACAGTAAATTATAGGGCACTTGAGTAAATTTCCTACAAGACCCTTTAATGATTAGTTGAGAATACATTTTTTTTTCACCCTCAATACTGATTTGAAAAAAGTACAAAAAAACGACTTTTTAGGTTGTCATAGTAAACCTACCGTTACTTTACAAATATTGATGAAAAGACTACTGTTGCCATGCCAGGTCATTTAAGAGTTTAATGTACTCCTAATAGTCCTGTATTATTTTCAAATTGATCAATCCAACCGTTTTTCCGAACCGATTGATCAAAGTTTTACAAAACAATTAAAGGAACAAGTGATCATCAAAATAAAAAACCGACTTTTTTCACATATTGCGTTAGTTATTTGTTAACCCTTAACGATCGTACGATATTTTTGCAATACTCGATCATAAGAGACGGCAGAAACTTAAAGTTCTGCAATATGACCAATTATTATGGAACTTAGCCATTTCCTATCCGATTTTAGTGAAATTTGGTATGCGCGATTGAAATGGGATTCTAAAATTATTCGTGTATGAAGTTCTGGAAAATGGCCTAGTAGGAACTAACTTGGCCATTTCTTATCCGATTTTGATGTAATTCAGCATGTACGATGGAAATGGGATTCTAAAGTGATTTTCGGATAAAGTTCTGGAATATGGCCAACTAGGATGGAACTTGGTCATTTCTTAACCGACTTTAGTGAAATTTGGTATGCGCGATGGAAATGGGATTCTAAAGTGATTTTTGGATAATGTCATGGAAAATGGCCAACTAGGATGGAACTTAGCTATTGCTGTACCGATTTTAGTGAAATTTGGTATGCGCCATGGAAATGGGATTCTAAAGTGATTTTTGGATAAAGTCATGGAAAATGGCCAACTAGGATGGAACTTAGCTATTGCTGTACCGATTTTAGTGAAATTTGGTATGCGCCATGGAAATGGGATTCTAAAATGATTTTTAGATAATGTTCTGAAATAAGGCCAATTAAGGCATTGCCACAGCTACTTTTTAGTAGCTGTGGCAATGCCTTAATTGGCTAATTAGTTGCTAAATGTTTGAAGAAATATTCAAATTTAATTTCAATCAAAGGTGTTATACACCTTTTAATAATTTTGTTGGAAAATAATAATTTTTATTAAAAAATAATAATTCTTCAAAATCCGCCCGCGAAATTTTAATATTCGCGCGACAAAATTTCAAATTTATAATTTTTCAATAAAAATTTGTAATTTCCAAAAAAAATTAATATGCAATTTAATTTGATAGTTTCTTCAAACGTTTAGAATCAAATTTGTTTTAATTCCGGAAAAATTTGAAAATAGAAAAAAAAAATCGCGTCGCGCGAAAAATAGCTGTGGCACTGCCTTATTACGAAGGAACTTGGCCATTTCATATCTGATTTTGATGAAATTCAGCATGTATAATTAAAATTGGGTTTTATAATTATGTTTAGATGAAATTAAATTTATATGGTTAAGTTGGAAGGCGCTTGCCTATTTCTTAAGCAATTAAAAGAAATTCCACATGTACGTTAAAAGTGAAATCTAAAATGTTATTCCATGTATTTAATGATTTATTATATAAATTATTTTAGAATCTCATTTTTACCGTGCATGCTGAATTTCATAAAAATAGGATAAAAATTGCCAAGTTCCATAACAATTCCAAATTCTGGAACTTTATCCAAAAATCATTTTAGAATCTCATTTCCATCGCGTATATCAAAATTAACCAAAATCGGTTAAGAAATAGGCAAGTTCCTTCCTAATTGGCCATATTCCAGAAATTTATACTAAATTCATTTTAGAATCCCATTTCCACCGTACATGCTGAATTTCAACAAAATCGGATAAGAAATGGCCAATTTCCCTCCTAGTTGGCCATCATCCAGAACTTAATCCACGAATCATTTTAGAATCCCATTTCCATCGTACATGCTGAATTTCATCAAAATCGGATAAGAAATGGCCAAGTTCCTTTCTAGTTGGCCATTTTCCAGAACTTCATCCACGAATAATTTTAGAATCCCATTTCCATCGTACATGCTGAATTTGGCCATTTTCCAGAACTTCATCCAAAAATAATTTTAGAATCCCATTGCCATGGTACATGCTGAATTACATCAAAATCGGATAAGAAATGGCCAAGTTCCTTCCTAGATGACCATTGACCATTTTCCAGAACTTCATCCAAAAATCACTTTAGAATCCCATTTCCATCGTATGTGCTGAATTACATCAAAATCGGATAAGAAATGGTCAAGTTCCTTCCTAGATGACCATTTTCTAGAATTTTATTCAAAAATCATTTTAGAATCCCATTTCCATCGTTCATCAAAATCGGATAAGAAATGACCAAGTTCCTTCCTAGTTGGCCATTTTCCAGAACTTCATCCAAAAATCATTTTAGAATCCCATTTCCATCGTACATGCTGAATTACATCAAAATCGGATAAGAAATGGCCAAGTTCCTTAATAGTTGACCACTTTCTAGAATTGTATACAAAAATCATTTTAGAATCCCATTTCCATCGTACATGCTGAATTTCATCAAAATCGGATAAGAAATGGCCAAGTTCCTTCCTAGTTGGCCATTTTCCAGAACTTCATCCACGAATAATTTTAGAATCCCATTTCCATCGTACATGCTGAATTTGGCCATTTTCCAGAACTTCATCCAAAAATAATTTTAGAATCCCATTGCCATCGTACATGCTGAATTACATCAAAATCGGATAAGAAATGGCCAAGATGGATAAAAGAATTATCAAATTAATTTATGCTTGTCCAAGGAATACACCCACTATTCCGCTTTTTCGCGAGTTAAACTTGTTGCCTCTAAGGTATTTGTATGTTTTTAAAGTATTGAAAATGTTTTTTGTTCGTAGCAATAGTTATCATAGTCGAATATACCACGTGTATAATATGAGAAATCCAAACAATTTTGTCGGTCTTCGTTGTAATAGTGAAAGGTTTAGAAGATTTTATTTATATATGGCACCTTATTGGTTCCATCTTTTACCTAAAAATGTCAAAATGCTTCCATCTGCGCAGAAACATAAATTTAACAGGGAAATTCGGACTTGGTTACTTGACATCGATGATATCGAGCAATATTTTTAGTATAAATGTTAAATTATCATACATTATGTTCTAATGTGCCGTCGTGTAGTTAAATATATCTATTTTAATAACTGAGCTTGTATTTTGTTGAAGATTATTGTTAATTATGTAAACAAAGAATATTATATAAATTTTAATTAAAATTTGTTTTAAATTGCTCCACTACAGACATAATGTCTATAGGAGCTGTACTTTATTTCATATTTTATAATGTTGTTTCAACTAGATTTTAATTTTTATTTATTTTATTGAAATAAAGATAGTAATAATAATAATAATAATAATAGTTCCATCCTAGTTGACCATTTTCCAGAATTTTATCCAAAAATCATTTTAGAATCCCATTTCCATCGTACATGCTGAATTACATCAAAATCGGATAAGAAATGGCCAAGTTCCTTCCTAGTTGGCCATTTTCCAGAACTTCATCCACAAATAATTTTAGAATCCCATTTCAATCGCGCAAACCAAATTTCACTAAAATCGGATAAGAAATGGCTAAGTTCCATAATAATTGGCCATATTGCAGAACTTTAAGTTTCTGCCGTCTCTTATGGGCGAGTATTGCAAAAAAATCGTACGATCGTTAAGGGTTAACAAATAACTAACACAAAATGTGAAAAAAGTCGGTTTTTATTTTGATGATCACTTGTTCCTTTAATTGTTTTGTAAAACTTTGATCAATCAGGGAGTATTAGGAGTACAGGGCTATTAGGAGTACATTAAACTGTAAAATGATCTGGCAATCCAATTATAACATAGAGCTTAATATAATTTTAGAAATAGAAGCGAATAACAGTTATGTAACTAAGACTATATTAAAGATATTACACACAAAACTGATACATAAAGCTTCAGCTAACATTTATCCCCCTTATTGCCCAATCCCGAAAAATTGGCGCCGCTTAGAGTATATAGGGAAAACTAGCCAACGGATTAGTAATATCGTGACACAATATACAGATATTAGCTTTGCTTTTTAAAACAATAATACAATTAAGAAAATGATTTTTAACAACAAACCAAGAATTGATCGCCTTTCCAAGTCTGGCGTTTATAAGATTAATTGCAATGATTGTAGTTCCTCTTATATCGGACAGACTGGGCGCAATTTTGACGTTTGAGTTAAAGAACATTTATCTGGTAGCCATGAATTATCCCTTTATAATCATTTAACGTTAGAAAATCTCAGTTTAAACAATTTAGAAATATTACATGTACAACCAAAAAGCTGACGTTTAGACGACTTAGAATCTTACGAAATCCGAAAAGCTATTGTATATTTCTTAACCAAAATATCCTCAACGAGCAGAGAGAAATCCGTTTCTCACCAATTACCGACCCCGTACTATTTTATTCCCATACTCATATCATCCCATAAAATGACTAATCCGTCGGGTTATAATAAAATAAAGAAGGGGAAAAAACAACATCTGGAATTTTGTTAAGTGGAATTTCGGCCGTTGACATACCTGTATTTAACTCGCCCTCTTTTAATTTTTAATATTTATTGCTCTCATCATTTTATTGTTTACCACTCCCACATTTTTATTTTTTTATTTTTATTTTTTAACCTTTTTGTTTTATTTTTACTTTTTCCAACTATAACTACATTTTTAGTTTTTACATTTAGTAGATACTCCTGATGATGGCCTAACTCACCGAAATCGATCGAGTGATTTTTTAAACCTTTTGAAATTTGCGAAATATTAAGTGTTTTTTACACTTACACTCTATTAAACCCCTCACACATATACAGAAAATAAGTATTTTCATTTATACTCTTTATGCGTAAGCGTAACAAAAATGTTTATAAATACAAGCCTTGACGTTTGCTCTTTACACAGATCCTATAAAATAAATGTCGCCTATGAGTTCGTATTGGTATGTTCAAACCCAACAAAAATGTAAACAATATTTTAGGCATTTGGGTTAGTTTTCTGTATATATATTTTCTAAATTATTTTACACATTACTAATCCTAAGCCATAGAGAACAATTTTTATAGCTTAAGTGTTTGTTCGGTTCCTTGATCCTTCGAAGTGTGTATTCCTTTTTCCTTACCGCTCTCGAGGAAAGTGTAAAGAGACGAATTCCAGTTAATTTGTTTTTAATGGCTCAATAAAACAATTATGGTTTAGAAAATTGACAAAATGTATTAGTCATACGCATTTAAAATAGGGGCGAGTTGCTTAAAAAATATGACCAGGATTCATAAGCAGTCAAATATCACTAATTAAAAATATAGGAAAGGAAAGATCAGTTTTTAAGAGGGGGAACAAACAATAAACAATTTCAAATATTTTTCAGGTAATAAAACAAAGTCAAGCGTCAAATTTTAAGTTTTTTTTTATTTAAAAGCCAGCCTCAAAGTTTGACTAGCCGTTGTAATGGTAACATCATTTAAAAATGCTAAATTTATATATATATATATTAAAATTAAAATTAATGTGAACAACATCTTTAAAAAAATAAGAGATAAAACGTGAAATTAAAACTAATTTTTGTTGTACGTTACAAACTAAAGTTAAAACTGAAATTTAATTATTAAAATAAATAAAAATGATGAATTAAAAATTATAATAAGAAATTATAAATGATTTATGTTAATGTAAGTGACAAGCGCCAATAAAAGTCAAACGTTAATTGTTTGAAGTGAATACATTTAACACAATCTCAAATTGTTCGTAAAAGGTTCCGATGGAAGGATGATAACGTCGTAAAAGTGAACAGTATTTAAATGAGCAAGTACGTGATTATAAAATTGTCAGAAGTTTGTTCTAGTGCATAATGTGGCAAAGATTTAAGCGGGTGATGGTAGTGCAGATCATGCGATAAAGGTGGAGTTTTAGCGGTAGAACATCAAGCAGAAACCAACGATAAAAAAACTACATGTGCAGCTGAAGGTAAAAATAGTTAAGAATTATTTTAGAAAAAGTATCTTAGTCTATATTTATGTAAAAATTTGATTGCATTTGATCCCTTGTGCTACACAATTTAGGCTGAAATTATTTAAAACAATACGGTTAACAAATAAATTTTGTTTACTTGAACTTTTGCCGACTTGTAAAAGTGAGTTGTAATGGCATTTTGTATTGCTGAGTCAGTCTTACTAAACCTTAAATTAACCAAGTGTCAAAACATTTCATTACTTTAAAATCTTCTTTGATTAACATTCATGGTGCTCGGTTTGCAATAATAATTATATGTCCATTTGCTTGTTTTTAGTATTTAACATTAAAATTTAAGAAAGCATTAATTACAACCAAGTATACAAGAAAACTTTATTTATAATGTGTCAATTTCAGCGTAACTACTTCTTTAACTATTTGGTTTTTTGGTTTTAAAAATTAAACTGTGAATTGGAAAATAACATTCATTACAATATTTGTCATTAATTTTACTCTCGTCCGTGTAAATGAGCCGGATACACTCGATTTAATACATTTATATGATACAGCAGATTCACTTGTATTGCACCTCAGCACCAACTATCGTAAAATTGTTGTTGCTATCGTGAAGTTGATTTGCGGTTTCATTGGTGCATCTTCTTTTTGTATATTCGGCAAACCTCTTGTACTTTACTAAAAATTTCGTCCTGACCCTACCCTTTGTGTTTTTGACGAAAATCTCTGAAATTGTTCTCTATATGAAATAATTTAACTCACAGTTGTTTTGTTTCCTTTTACGGTACTATTCTTCGGAGAGGGTCGTTCACCGTTTTCTGATTTTTTTCATTTTTCTTAAAAACCTAAATTTTCAAAATTCTCGTTCTCAAAAACTGCTTAGCCATTAAGCATATTATGTTAAATCTGAGGAGCCCTCAGTTGTATTGCTCCTCAATTGATATTTCAGATGAATTTGTTGAAGAAACAGGTGCACATATTATGTATTTTATTCACCATAAGATCCTTCATTATCACCACTAGATTTAACATTATAAAACCCAAAATACCAACAAATACAAATTGTCTGTTTTTTATGTAAGCTGATGCGTTTTGTATTAGAGTCGATTATACGAGCTTTCGATAAATCTTTGTATTTCTGGTTTTACACACTTGCTATCATTCAGAATGATTAATATTTTCATATTTTTAAACTTTATTTCAAACTCAAGGTGACGAATGAAATAAATTTTTCAATTGTGATACGAATCTGATCTGTTGTTTCAGTTTTGGAATCCACATTTATATTTTTTATTTTCTAAATTTTTTTATTTCTAAATTTTGGGCAATTAAACGTTTGTAAACCATAAATATGAGTCAGTAGACAATAAAACAAAAATTACCTGGGTCTGTTTTAAAATGTACCTGTGCCAACCTTTTTTATAAAAAACAAATAAAAAAATTCATATTACAACTAATTTTATGCTTTAGACAAGACTCTATTCTCGTTTATAAGAGTTATCAACCATTAAAATCGGTTAAGTAGTTTTTGACTACGAGCACTGTAAATTTGAGTTTTTAATAAAATTGAAAACATTCAGAAAACGACGAAAAGTTTTAAGAACAGTACCGTAGAAGGAAACAAAAAAGTATGAGTTTATTTCAAGTAGAGAAAGTTTTTAGCGATTTTCGTCAAACGTTGTTGCATTCGTTAGTTCAATCGCTTGAATTTTTGCTGTTGTACTATTTTTGATGTACTCGTCGAGCAACCTGTTATTTTCAATTATGTAATTGTTTTATCTGCTTAATTTATTCTTCGATCTGGAATGTTTCGTAATTTAAACTAATATCTCTTATGTTGACTAGATTTTCATTAAGATACTGATTAGCAATATTATATCCATTTAATTAATCAAATTTCAAAAAAATGTTATCAACCTTTTTCTTAAATTTGAATTTTGAGTAGCCCAAATTTTCAAGGAAACTTTGCAAGTGCTAGAAATTGGAAATAACTCAACTTTATTAATTACGGGCATCATTGATTTCGCATTCATCGGTGTAAATGAAGTTACTTCATTTACAGTTACAATTTGTTCTAATTTTTTATTTTTGTTGTGATTGATGAGTTATTATGCTACAGTTCCGTGATAGCCGCACCCCTAATTTAAAATTTATTTCATTTCTAATAAATTCATTTAAAATTCTTCCTATGCAAAAATAAACTTTTCACTTTATCAATGCTATAAATAGAAGGCGTTATTCTCTGCGGACCAATGAAAAATTTATGGGGAACCCTCATTTAGTATGGTAATAAAAGATAGCCGCACACAATATTTTATTGTTTGTAATAGAAAATAAATATAAAACGCACAGTTATAAAAATGAATTTTATTCCAATTAAAATTTTGTGTTTCCACCAGTGTTTTTTATTATTTCGAGAATACAACTTTCACAAAATATCATAATATGCCATGGAAAATTTTACGAAAATGTGATTATTACAGCAATAGTATTTAGATTGCCATGCAAAATACGTACAACAACACGTTATTAGAGCGGTAATTTTACGATTTTCACCATAGCAACGCGATAATTTTACGATTTTCACCATAGCAACGCGATAATTTTATGAATTTTACCATAGCAACAAGAAAATCCTAAACAATTATCTCTAAATTTGTAATTATATTTCAATTTTTTTATTATGATTGAATTTTTTATACACACATCAAAGGAAAATCCATGCAAACAAAAGCTTGTCAAATAATTTGCATACAACATGACACAAATGGATGAATTGTGATTCAATCGCTGACGGGAAAGTTGTATTCCCTTACTAAATACAACACGTGCTGTAATTAATGATCGATAATTTTTTACTCGGTAAAACCGACGCAGATAATTCAACTCGTGCTGCGCACTCAAAGAGTTTTCAGCGCGGTTTTAACTCGTAAAAAATTATCGATAATAATTGAGCACTAGTTGTATTACGAGCGAAAATTCGATGTGGTTACTTTTGTGCAAGTTTTGTACATATTCATTTGTAATATTAGCCCATTCACGTTGTACGATTTTAGTTCATGAACACTGCTTTACTGCCTCTCTTCAGCATACACAACTCAGCTGAGTTCACCGCACATGTTATCGATGTTGTTATGGTCGGGTGACCTTGCTGGCCATTTCAAAATTGGCATCTGAGCCTCCGTAAACCAGTCATTTACTATTTCGGCTGTGTGTACGGCTACATTATCTTGCTGGAAAATAAATTTTGGGCCACCAATTTGTGCACCATATTGTATATTTTATTATATATGAATTTATTGTACATATGTTTATTTATTGTAAATGCTGAGCGTTTATATGTTACGTTTGAAATTTTAATTTGTTATAACGGATTATAAAATTTTGTTTGATTTGCATCCTATATAATTTATCTAAACGCGTTGGTAATACATAGTTCTTTTGCTTTAGTTGGGGTTTACGAACTATTCTATTTAAGTTGACCCATATAAAATTAATAACGTTTTTGTTGATCGAGAAGAATGTTTGAGCTTAAATGTGCGGTGTTAGTTCTTGCACATTTGAGTATGGAGAATGTTTTTGTTATTTGGTAGTAAGATAAAGGAGTGGAAGGAGGAAGGAGGAAGTGCGTTAACATACCAATATAAATCGTGCCGTTAAGTGTTAGTTGAAGATCGTTAGTTATACATACCAATTTTATTCGATGAATCCCTCCTATATAAATGAATAAACGCTTAAGTCTGCTTGCTGATTTCTTCTTTATTGAAAATAATTTTGCACAAGAGTTTGTTTTTTACACTTTTAAAATTTTGCTTCTTCAGAATATTTTAAACACTAATTACAAATTTTGATACTTTGATAGATTTAAAGAAACTTATGATTTAGGCCATTATTCACAAAATGTAAAAATTCTATAGCTGTAACTTTACGGAAATTATTTATAGAACAAAAGTTACAGAGTACTAAAAATTGGTATTCACAAACTGTAAGAATTTCGCCATTTCGTTGTTTTCTGGACTGATTTTCAGTTCCACAAACCTTCACCAAAATTCTGAAGAAAAAAGTTATTTTGATAAGAATTACAGATACCATCAAGGATACGTACCATATTGATTCGTTAAGAACACAAAGAAATCCTAATAGACAATTTTTTGTGAAAATCTCAAAAAATACAAAATAAATCATCTTGAATTCTTGCAGGTAAATAGATGCTATCGAGAGTAGTACTTCCTGAAAAAATCATTACGAAAAATGGTTAATCTGCCGAGTTATGAACTAAAAAAATAAAGATATGTAGCTTTACGTCAACAAATTTGTCACTGTAAACTCAAGACCGGTCTCCACTCGCCACGACGAACTGAAATTGTGTCGCGACGAACTAAAATTGCCAGGATGTCATGAAAAAATTGGTATATTATACTTACAACTACTAACATAACAAATAATTATATTTTCTCTGTTTTTGTTTATAAAATGCAAATCTATTTACAAATGTCATGTTGGATAGTGAGATAATAAAATATACCAAATCTAGACTTGTCTCCCATTTAGATTTTCAGTTTTTAGGATTTTTTATTTTATTTAAGTAAATTAAATTCAAGCTGCTGACAAGCTGAAAGAAGTGTATAATAAACCTTTAATAACATGAATGTCGCGCGTTTTGCCACCGATATCCATCAAATAAAATTCTCTAACTGAAATTACAAATTAAACTTATGTATGAGCCAAGTCTTGTTACAAAAACAATTTTAAATTAAAATAATTCAAAAGTAACATTTCATTTTCAAAATTTAATTATTCATTTATGTTTATTGTTATTGTTTTATTACAATTATTATTAATTCTCTATTAAATATTTTTGGCATTAGCACAAATAATTGAGAGTAAAACACAAATTACGCTCACTTCGTCACGACAAAATTTCAAAAAAGATGGATATTGTGATGTTTTGATTCTCTTTGTCACGAGTAATGCGCATACCACTTTTATCAATGCAAATACATGAGAGTGTCTCTGCCTGTTTTTTTTTTCATTTACATGAATTTGGATATCATTAAAATTTAGATCTAATAATTCTGAATTTTGTAATGTTCTTAAAACTAGGATATTATAAATTAATTTACCGCTAGCTACTTTCACATAAAATTTAAATTGGGTTTTCGCTTTCTTCTAAAACCCGCAAACATTTATTACATTCTAAATATTTAGGAAGTTGCTTTGCCTGCTTAAGTAACTATTTCCAAAGAATATTCATCCAGATACATGTCCGTGTTTACTAAATCTAGAACAATATCAATTTCATCTGGAAATTTAAATCGATTTTACCTGGACTAATCGACATTTCCAGTGCAGCTTAACAGATTTATTAATCATTAGTGTTTGATAGGGTGGATGTAACATGTTTACATGTTTGATTATCGTTTCTTCCAGTACGATTTTGAATTAACCTTATGGGTTAATTTTTAAATAACTCTAAATGATCTTGACTAAATTGCCGTAAGATAGTGAATAATGTCATTAAGCAGTGTAACATATGTCGACGATATTGCGCGAAACCGAACTACCAAATAATGGGAAATTTGCCAGAAGATCGCGTCTGTTACGAGAGTCCATTTCTGAATACGGGTACCGATATATATATACCGACAATGGCTCGAATTTTATTGGAGCCAATAATGAACTTCGCGACATTTATCAATTCATTAAACATAATTCTAATAATATCATTTCATTTCTTGCTTCAGAGAGAATTAACTGGCATTTCATTCCAAGCGCAGCACCAACATTCGGAGGCTTGTGGGAAGCCGCCGTTAAATCATTTAAATATCACCTTAGACGAGTAATGGGCAACACAATATTCACCTTCGAGGAACTTACGACTGTAGCGAGTCAAATCGAAGCGGTGCTCAATTCACGACCGCTGTGCGTTTTATTATATACTAATTTTTCTTGTTTTTATTGGTAATACTAAACCCTTGAATAACTTTAAAGTAATTTAAATATAATTTAGATCTTAAGGCCATAAACGACTCTTAATATGTTTCCTTTCTTTGTGTTATTTATGTATTTCTATTTTTTTGGTTGTTGCTTTATTTTTATTATTTTAAATTGTAACATGTTTTTTTAATGCTGACAAATTTTTTTTTTATTTTACTACACTCCATAATATTATTTTTTAAGGTGATTGTGAGTTTAACATATGGTGGGTGCAAGTACAAAGCATTTTTCAAACTGCTGGTTATTTAACTTGTCAACAACCCCCATTCAATTTATTCATTTTCTTTAAAAATACCTTTTGATTCGAAATGGTTTCTAATTAATTTTATCATATGATAATTGTCTAAAAATATCAATATTTTATCTTCTCACTGTTCCAAAAATAAGGTTTTTCAGGTAATTGTGCTCCAAGTATTAGGTATATGTCAAAGTAACTTCCGTTCTTTTGTTAAAATTACATGTATATTAAGCAAGTATATAAGAGTGGTTCATTCTTCAAAATATGCTTCTTTTAGGTAATTCACTTCTCTTTTAGGTTTTAACGACTCTTGCAGTATATGGTTCTGCGTTATCATGCTGCAAGATCAGTTTATTGTATATATTCTTATCCCGAAGAATTTAAATTGTTGTAATGACTTATCCCGAAGAATTTAAATTATTGCTGCATTTTAAAAGATATTCAGATAGTAATGATACATTTTCATCTCAATCGTACATTCCAAACAATTTTCGCAATTCGATTTTTTTGGTTATTTTCTTCACATGATTAATTTATAAAGTTTTTAACGAATGCTATTTCATTCCTTGAATTGTTATTTTCCTCTATTTGATTTAAAAAATTATATTTTTCGGGCTGTAAAATATGTATAGGAATAGTTCTCTGGCTCATAATTAAAAGTTGATGCTTGAAACATTAATTTACTAGATATGATTTTAGCGACAAGAAAATTAAATTCGTAAACCGAAGGATAAAAATTATTTCCATCTTTCGACCGAATTTGGGAAAATAAATTTTCTATTACATCCATTTGTAACTTCGATGTTAATATGTAAGCTATGTCGGAGTCTTCTTCACATACTGCACTTGTCAATTATAAAACAGCCATATTTGTTTAAATAAGACTATCTATGCAAAAAACTTTATTTGAAATTTTAAACCTTTAGATTTTCCAATTAGTGTCATGTCGTTAATAATGGTATATGGTTTATTGTCACAAACCAAAAACACTACTACATTTGTTTTCTTGGAGCAGAATAACTCTTTGCTATTCGAAAGAATTTGTCGGAAGCTTTTCTTTGACACTTACTGTTTTAAACTTTTTTAAATAATTGAATGTTTTTATGCCATTTGCACAGCTAAGACTCACAAGTTGAGTATCCAAATTTGCACCTTTCTCTCAGACGAGTTGGAATTCATTATACTGGAAGGATATTCTGAGAAGCATTTAGGTGACACCAAACGTATTTGATGCATTTTGATATAGTAAGAGAAAATAAAAGATAAAAATTAGGTTAATTCGCTTTATATTAATTTTTACAGTTGTGGTTAGGAGCTGGTTAGGTACACCCTAATTTTTCAAATTTTCTAGAAGCCGGAAGGGTATACTTTAATAGATCGATAATAGTTTTATGGCTTATGGAATTCCCAATCGAAAAATGCAGTTCCTACAATGATTACGCATGCGGGCGCATACTTGGATGCATTTGTCTGAAATTTAGCATATAAAAGCGGAGCATTCATCCGCTAATTTTTACGAAAATTTTATTTTTTAGGAAAATTTTGGTTTTTATTAGAATTATTTGTAAAGCCTTTTGAATGGCGATAATTCGTTTTCATATTTGGTGAATTCTGATGTGGATGAGGTGTGGAGTTGTTAGGAAATTTTTAATTTCGAAAAGAATCTGAATTTGATTGTGTTGACCTCTTGTAAGTATTTTGATTATAATTCATTCGCAATTAATGGACACGTACAAATTTCTAGTATAATTATTCTTATTAACCCAAGGTTTTCTTTACACAATTTTTCCATACGTTCAATATCTCTGCAGAGGACAGCCAATTCGAAATTATAATTTCTTATAAAATTCGCACGAATCTTGATTTCAGGAACTTTATGATTTCACTTCTTCGAAATTTATGACCATCTCGAACAAGAACATAGCAAAATTAAAAGGGTTAGACGGTTACAAAAATAAAAATTTATGGATGATTTTATAAATTATTTTAATTTGAAATAATAATAGTGAAAAACTCCAGTATTTTATCAAAATATAAATAAAAACGGGATGTTTTTTAAAAATGTTTTAATTCTTTAAAATTAAATAATTTTGAGTACACAAAATTGATGTTCGAAAAATAATAAATTTTTTTTCGGATATTCAGCTCCATTTGATTTTAGAAATGTTACAAATGTTGTTTGAAAGCCGTAGACAGCTACAGTGTCATGTCTTTCTGTTTCTGAGATTACTGCATAGGATATTATGCCTGTTACACCTATTACTGTTTTATAGTAAACACCTGTTACACGACAACCAACGCTATTTTCAATCGTCAAAGCTTAAGCTACGATTGAAAATAGCGTTGGTTGTCGTGTAAAGTCATGTGCTGCTTGTACTTCATTTTGCGTAACAAATTTATAATTTTCGGAAACATCCAAAAACACAACATATTTTCCTTCTTGTAAATAAGTTTTTACTGATTTTAAATAACTTGACTGTTGCTTGGTTATATAGTCATGTTTGCGAAGTGCTGCTAGGACGAATTTTGAAGATCCTGATAATTTCTCTGTAATTTCGTCAATCTAAAACGTGATTTTTTCTAGTTTGTATATATTTTGACCAGGAATCCAATTATTGTATGTCACTTCATCAAAATCTCCATATTTTGCAGCATTTTCTAATTGTTTGATGAAATTATGCCCCAGCTCATTATATTCTGCACATTTAGCTGTAAATGAAGGGAAAAGAAACAATTATTTTAGTGAAATTTTCGAAATTACTCATTGCATAATTTACCTTCCCAACAGTCCCACGTCAAATTTGCACAGGATATTTTTTTTAATAACTCTTTTTCATTTATAATAGCAGGATCGCATGTTAGAATTTTAGATACAACCGGGCATAATAAATTATTATTCTGATGAATTATTCATACACAATTGTTATGTGTACCAGCTTGTCCAGCTAATATGCACTCATTTAGACGAAGTTCCGCCAATTTAGAAAATCCAATAGTTTCAGTTGGATTTTGTTCTAGAAAATGCTGGTACGCCTCGGCTAAACTACGTAAAACTAGCATTTTCTGCTTTTTAATTTGTCCTCCAATATGATCACGAACACTAACGAAATCATTTGTCCCAAGAAGATGACAACTGATATCTATACTTCGTGAGAATTCCTCTATTATCGTAATTCATGCAGAAGAGATTCCTGGAATTGTTTTTCTAGAATCTGGGAAGCTGCCATATCCGTACTCTTTTATAAGATTCTTCGACATTTGTAACATGGATTGCGTCGCTTTAAATGTATCCTTAATTTTAGAAACTGGCCAATGTTCTAGTAAAAGACACACGAGGAACACCAGATTTGCGTAAGATGTCTCCGGCCGGTTGTATGCTTCCAAAATTGGTAATGTCTTTGGAACAGGCACGCGCAGCACTTTTCCACAAGTGAGTTTTACTACTTTTCCTAGTTGTTTTTGACAATAGCTTAACTCAACGAACTTGTATTTTCTTACAGGCGATCCACCTAGTCGTATACAAAATTTAGAGAACCCCTCAAGGTATACTTCTTCTAGAATTTCTGTTGGTGGTATTGATATCGGATACGATTGATCTGAGGCGCTAGCGCTTGACGACGGGGTGCAAGCGGAGGTGATTGGTGGCAAAGGTTCGGCTGCTGGAATTTTTTATAATTACCACGTTGTTTAAATTGTAAAATTTTATGCTGTATTTGCAAAAATTTTCTGATTAAATACATATATCGCAGATTTTTATCAGCAGTCCTTCTCGAATTCGCACACACTGTTTGGCTTTTTCAACTAATGCTGTGCTACTCCTCTGGATTTAATTGAAAATTGAATGGATTTATTGTTTCCCCAGTAGGCCTAATACATATGTCGTCAAATTTTATATAGTGATATAGTTACTATCCTGTATATATCATTGCTCACATATTGATACTATTATACATACGGAATAGTGTTTTCGAATAGGCATATTTCGATTAGCTCTGGGATCCTAAACCGACGAATATCATGCCATTTAGGACTATTTGCCTGGGCAATCGTTTTTCTGGCTATACACGATAATCACGTTCAGATGCAAGTAACGATAAAATCCCTTTATTTTCATTATTGGTTTCCTCCAGACTCATATCTGGTTTTCAACCGCTCTCACTATAGTTTGAATCAGGTCCCATAAACATCCGCTTTCTAACGATTATTCTCTTTGGTCTTTTTAAATTTTTGTCATGGCGTTGTTTTTCAACACTAATTATATGCGATTTTAGGATACCCTTCATTATAAACTATTGCAACCGATAATCAGCACGGAGCGTTTTGTGGTGTATGGTTGCATCTCCGAAAAACTTACTCGCTTTCCTCCAATAGTTTTAGCAATTAGCGAGTGAAAATGCTCAACTCAATTGGAAACGACTTCATATGGAAAGCTTTTAGCATCAATTTGCAATCTACGAACAAATGAGCTAACTTTTTCAAAAAAAGGCACAGTTCTGCATCTCAGGCACCATATTTTTTTTACTCGATTTGCCTCCATTACAAAAGTAAGCATCACAATGAGTATGCTGACCAAACACGTGGAATGGTGCAATGGAATATTTTTCATGCTTTTACGGCGTTAGTAATGCCAACGGAAAGTCTTTTTAAATTTGAACCGCGAATGTTTCGATATTTAATTGGAAATGTAGTATTAACTACTAGTTCTCTCATCTTTTTACGAAAATTACGTAGCAAATGATTTCGACATTCGATCTTCTCGAGATAGGTATTTTTATACGGTCTCATCAAGAATTTTCTTATATACGCTTTTGCCCGTATCATGAGCAATAATGGAAGCAAATCCTGTTTTTGCAATAAAACGAAAGTTTTATTTATCATAAACCACCGACAATTGACAAATAATTTAAATTATTAGAATCTTGATCCACTGTTGGACAAAAATCAACAAAACAATTTGCATTACACAAATTATTCTAGAGAAACAATTTTAAAATTAGGCCTTGTCTATGTTCTTTCACAATAACGATATTTGAGAAATTACAATTAAATAAACTTGAGTGCATGCTTAAGTTTTTTTGAATTCTTCAAAGAAATAATCCAACGAAATTATTATGTTGCCTTTAATACGGAATGGAGACGGATTTGAAATAATCTCCTAGGATTAAATTTTCTTTTTGTGAATTTGATAACTCCTTTTCATTTTTCACTCTTTTTCATTGGTTAATACTCACCTGTTTTTCTTGTTCGCCCCCTAATACTAAATGCTTCAATATAATTTTAATCACAACTAATACAATCACGCAATATTGTACTTTACACACTTACTACTCACGTTCACTTACTACCTTCACTACTTTACACACTTACGTTCACTTATAACCCTACGTTACGTTTACTGGCCCCTATTACCGTTATCACATTTTATTCACCCGGTGACTTCAGCTCACCCAAATCAAATTTTGGTACTATGGTTGTCACATTTGAGTCACCCGGTGATTTTAACTCGCCGCATTCTAATTTTGTGTATTATGATTCTAGCAGTGAGTGAGTCTTGTGTCAAATATGCTTATCTACAATTGGTTAGTGACTTCATAGGAAAAAATTTTATTTGTGACAGAAAACAAAAAAATGGGGACGGCAACAACACAAATACGCAGAAAAAAAACGGAGCTCTCCTGATACCGAATCGGTGTCAAATAATATTCCACCGATCGGAGAGAAGTTTCTTTTATCCCAGTGGAGTTTTTATTTTGATCGTGATTTACTTTTTTCGGATAAAATTATTTACTATAAAAAAACACAAATTACTTTTTAACTACCTATTCACATCCAACAGATAAAAAAACTCACGAATAAAATAAAATATTTTTGTGAAAACAAATATATTTTTATAGTGCAAAATTTCAGATATCAATAACTATTACACACTCTTCGGATTTAAAAAAAATCATTGAAATGGGTAGAATGGAACAAAAGTTTTGAAGTGTTTAAATAAATTCAGTTTTTCTTTAATAGTTTATATACTTAATATAATAAAATATACGGAACAATAAAATTTATTTGAATGGCTTGGATGAAATGTAAATTCAAATGAAGGCTTAAATTCTAAATCATATAATTGTATAGCATTTATTTCATTTTTAATTTGGTTTCATATGAATTTAAATTATAATTAAAGCAAATTGTTTGAAGTAAACTGTGAAATATATATATTTCACCTTTATTTTCAATCATGTGTTGTATTAAACCCAAAATTGGTAGACCCGAATTCATACAAATACTAATAAATTTGTTTTTATACACAAATCCATACTTAATTTCTTTAAGAATTGGCATACTCTGTGATTCTTGTCGATAAACACAGAAAAAATGTTGGCGTCAATAGTCAAAAATCAATTATACCAACTTGACAACACCAAAATATATGAATGGGATGTACATAAAAATACTGATTTACTATAACGATCTATTTTATTTAAAATTGGAACAATCGAATTCACGTCACACTTCGTTTCCTTTTTTAACTATTATTAAAATTATTAAAAACTATGTCATTTATATTTGTTATTCTATTGTTTCGTCCTCCAAAACTTCAGGGGCAATTTCGATTATTTCTTTCTATGCATCATCTAATGAAACGTAATATTTTTGCTGTTTTTTAAATGACCAGCAGAGATGAGCGCGCATGCGCTCAGCACAAATTCCGAGACGAGACTGATTAATTAATTTTCTTTTTTTGTTTTTGTGGTTTCGTTTATCTTGATATGTTTGTTCGGTTGGTATGCCTAGTATAATTGAAGAGGTGCGTTGTATTGGTTAATGTATGGGTTCGTATGTTAACTGATTGTGATGGTGAGTAAATAACGAATAAATATGTGAAGTGAATAAATGAGCCACCACATAACAATTGGAATCATTTAGAATTATTAATTTTTTCGATTTTCTTTTCTTTCGAAATATTGTGTAACATATTTACTTTATAACTGAGTAAGTTATGTTAAAATTTAGTTTAAATACCAACTTTCGATTTGATTCATTATCTGATGGTAGCTGTCTATCAAACTCCACAAATAGGCCAAGCTCATTAAATGGAAGAACAAAAAAAAATTGATTTTCTACTTCAATCAGATGGCGAATATTAAACCGATTGCCTCTAAACTATATAAACCCCTTCATCAATGACACTTGACCTTATCTTCTTATATGTATCAACCTTCAACTTTTCAAATCGTTTCTTATCGACGACTAAGGATTATTTTGTCGTGTTTTTCTTGCTATTTGGCTCGTGGAATGTTTTCGTAAGTCTCTGCAAAGTTAATTCTCTTTTTTTTATTAATAGCGCTAATTAGTGGACGTTTTCAAGCAATATGGTTATTTGGATCAGACTCTTTTATTCTTCTTCGCACTGTCCATACCGAAACATCTAACTATGTATCTTCTCTCATTCTCGCTGATTTACTCGAACTCCTACATGATTCAAGATATAATCGTCGATCATCTTGGTTAGTTATCTTCCTCTTATGCCCATTTATATAAACACATTTAATAAATTCATGTTGTTTCAGAGCGTAGTATACTATGAGACCCGTAATCGTGTACAAACAAATTTTTTGTTAAACTTTTATCTTGGTTAGTTATCTTCCTTTTATGCCCACCTCATATACACGTATTTCAACATTTCCTACTCTGTAACATTTATCTACAATTTTGTTTGCAACTTGCCTGGAAACGCTAAATCTAAAGGCTAATTCACTGTGTAAGTTGATTCATTTTCACGATCAATTTTCCAATTCCTTCGAATGTTCCCATTTAAATAATTTGACTTAATTTTAAAAATGAAATTTTTTATCTGCATTTAGCACACACATACATATATGTATATGTAGTATCATCATATTAAAAATAAAAACACAGAATTTTTTTTTAAATATACAGAATCATTTTTTTCTTTTGAATACATTTCCGTATTCCACATTTAACTGAACATTGATTTAAAATTTCAATACTTTGAATGGCCATAATTAATTCTAAAAAAACTATTTTTCTCGCGATTCGATTACCAATTTCAAAATTTTACCACTGTAACATATTTATGAACTTCAACATAGTTTGGTGCACAAAGTCAGTTCATAAAACATGATTTTCGAAATCTTCTTGAATTTAAAAAATCGAAAGTTTGGTTTATATGCCTCAGAAACGTTATAGTACCGTCACAATTTTCGAAATTTTGAAGGTTAAAGCTGATTTTGCAAAATTGTAAAGCAACACAAACTGCATTATTGAAACAGTGAGTGGCTACTTTTACTTTCTTTTTCTATCTCTCGAAGAATATGTGTTTGCGGTTTTGTTAATTTGTTCCCTAAGCGCATTCCCTCTTCGTCCTAAATCACTTGTAATTGAATAAAATATTTCTAATGTACATTATTTCCTGTTAAATTGACTGGTGGTTCTTTTTCTGCCTAAGTATTTCTTACAAATTTGCCCTTATGACAAGGATCTAATATGAAGCAACATTTTGTGTAACTATTTTCTAATTGAAACATTGGGTTTAAATTTGGGAATTTCACACTACAACCAAGCAATTTGGCTAGCTTACATTCCAACTATTTCAATGTTTATTGACAAAAAAAGTTCCATGTATAATTTAAGTTAACAATTTTCAAACCTTAATATTGGAATAATTGATAAATAAAATCAATACACATATATTACCTTATATTATGATATTACAACAATTTATGTGCTCCCAATTTTAAGGGACGACAAGCTCTCGTAAATACATAGATAATGGGGTATTTACACGATACTCTAGCAAGCAGATAAGTAAGCAATTTTTACTAAATTGCGGCAAATGTTATACTCTATGCTAATACCTAATCATAACAAATTTTGCGGAATTGCAAAAGATGTTATACTCGATATTTTTGGTTTAACTAGCAAGCAAGCAAATATTTAAAATTTTGCGAATGATTTAATTTATCGGCAAATTATTGTTTGATGTCAATCATTGAGTTTTGACCATTTTTGATTTGGGAAATATTATATTAAATATTTTAAATTTAAATTATTTAAATTTATTGACGTTATTTTTATATATTTGATTAAAAACAGAACAAAAAAAACTTTCAATTATTCACGTTTTGAGGTTATATTTTTGAAATTTGTTAAATTTGTTTTTGCAAGGATGAGTTGTATTTGTCCATAATATTCATATTTCTGTTTAAGCTAGCCTAATTCATTACGCTCATTTTGGGATCAAATCAAGGTACAGTTCAAAGCACGTCCTCAGCTATTAAAAATTTCTCCTTAACGAGACATTTTGTTTCCAACAGCTTCACGGGTAAAAAAAACCCATCCGGGCTTACCTCAAGAAACGGAGGATCGGGTGAAATTATTAAAATTTGACTAGCAAGATTTTCAGCAAACTCGATGTATCTGGTCGCATCATTACCGGCAAAATTTATCATTGGACAACCCCAAATGAGGTTTTTATTGGAGGCATATGTAAATAAATTATAGGACATACTTCCCGTTGACTTGCATAAGGCTAGTACTCCGCTAGCGCCTTTGCTGGCTTGATTGGTATCCCGAATTACCGTCGTATCGTTGATAAATCTTTGTCAAAAAAGCCCAACATTTTTTAAAGAATCATGACATATTACTTGGTTATAAAACTTATCGTTACTATCACAAATAATCGCATTTATAGTGTTAAGTTCTGCCCTTTGCTTGGCCAATTCTGATTTAGAAGAAGCTTGAGATATTATAAATATTATAACTTTTATTGGTATATATTGATAGAAACAGCACTTGCTCTTCTGCTGTTGCAGAACCTAGTTTCGTGGATAAGGCACATATTCTACGCAGTAACCGCACCGATGCGGATTTCCAGAGCTTGCCCCATTTCTGATTAAGCTCGGTGTAGATGTCTTCTAGGCGTAATGCACTAGGCGTAATGCAGACGTGACAAAGCCACGCCAATTTCCTTCGACTCCTGCTTTGCCGTGGGCCGTGGCCTTACACAACAATATCAAGGTGCATATGAGTAATAGAGTATTTTGAGGTGTATAAAGAACGTTTAGGTGATAAGGTTAACGGGGCTGCTCTTTGCTCTAGCTCGCCTAGACAGGACTAAATAACGAAAAAAGTCATTTATATAAAATATATTACTCGCCTACAAATTATCGGAATTATGAAATTTACAAATTTCAGTTTGCTTCCAAACCTCGATATCAATTCGACTCTAACGAGAGCGTCTTACCATTCAAGACAATGGCTCAGAATTTTTGAACCAAAAATTTAGCATAATTTAAACGATTTTATATAATAAAATAAATTATTTTTGGTTTTATCAGTTTCTTGTTGTGATATTTCATTTTTTTTTTGTTGATAATAGAAATTACAATCGCTTTGAATGTTGTTCCTTTGTCAAACTTCAAACAAAGTACAATTATATTGAAAAACTGCTTTTATAACTTGTGAATCTCTTATCCCCTCTATTTTTTTTCGTTAGCATTTACTTAAGAAAAGGGGGTTGTATATAAAAAACAAGACGTTTTTTAAGCAAAATAAAAGTAAAAAAATAATAAAACAGAAGGGCGGGTACCACCCACCCCCTTTTTTTATATAAATAATAAGAAAAAAAAATATAGGGGAGTGTAGATTCACAAGTTACGTCGCAAAAATTAGTTATAAATTTCAATTTTCAAACAAAAATAATTATCACAAGGAAGTGACAAAACCAAAATAATTATGTTTACAGCAGGCGCATTTCTAACACATTTTACAAGTCGGCTTAAGTGATTTTTACCTTTTGAGAAAATGTACTCTTCATTTTTACGTATTTCAACAAACATTTCACAATGGAAAATGTTTATTTAGTGCATGTACATTGTGAACAAATTTATTTTAGTAAAAGTTATTAACTAAATTTAGTTGAGTCACCTCAGTTCATAAAATTCGGAAAGACTGCGTTTGTGTTTTAAAACAATTCAGTTAGAAGGGTGAAGCACTTCGGAATAAAATGCAATTAGATTTTAGGAAATAAATAAATTAATCTAGAATAAAAAAATATGTACATATATTATACATCCTAGTTAAGGTTATGTTAAGCTAAATTTAGTAAATTTAAAACTAAAACTTTTGTAACTAGTAATTAAATATTATAATAAAATTTGTGAAATGAAAACGACCTTAAAATATTGTTTTATTAACAACAAAAAATTGTGTCAAAGAATTTCGTAAGTACTGAAACTTATCAGGGCAAAATATAGTAGCACTAGTAAATAGTTTTTTGAGAGACAACGAACTTTGCTGTAGATTCTTCTACAAAACCAAATGAATTTTAACTTTTGAATGAAAAGTGGAACGGAAAGGCCTTTTGATACTAATATTTCGAAAGAATCAAAAACAGGTAATGTTACGGAAATTTCACTACCGAAAAGGATTATATTTTTTAAGTAAGTTGTAAGTTGGCCGCTCCAACTAACGAAGCAGGTAACAAAATAATAAGGGTCGAGACCTCGGGAAATATTAATATTCACTGAAATTTAGATTAATTGGAACAAGGATCCACACTTAGGCCCGATTGTATGAACGAGGATAAATGATTAATCTTCTGATTTAGCGTAGTTTGATTGTATGAACGATGCTAAATCAAAAAATTAATCGATGAATTTTTTTTACGATCTGTTTTATCCTCTCATTTTGGTGACTAAATCAGAGACTAAAACAATTTGTTTTCGTTTTTTTGACATTTCAGATGTGGTGTATCATACAAACGAAACATTTTTATAAAAGAACGTAATTATTAAAAATGGACTCAACTAGGAAGAAAATGTCAAATTCGGAAATTGAAATTTTATTTTCCTCTAAATAAACAAAAAAATTTAATAAACATCAACAAAGTAAACGTCATAAAAAAACTATTGCCAGTCATAGAATAAACTGCTATAAAACTGCAATAAAAAAGAGGCTACATTTTTATTTAGCATCGTTCATACAATCGACGAAAAGTAAAATCCTTGAGTAGTGTTTAATCATTACTCTCGGATTTTTTTTCATTTAGCGGTGTTCATACAATCGGCCCTTAATGCCATTAAGGGTTTTTTGTGCAGAACTTTCTTCATTGCCAAAGATCAGTAATATTTCCGAAATATAACAGGTGAACTGCTGAATGATTCACGAAGGCTGGTCTCGTAGCCGAAGTTGTAAAAGTGATGGTACAGATACAACGTTGTAACATTATAAGAGGGTTGGTATCGTTATACAAAATAAAATAATCCCAAGAATGACAGGTTTCAGAAAAATTTCAAGAATATTTAAATTTATAAAAATATTTAACGTTTGTATTTTACATACCAAAATAAAAAACTCTCCAAAGCCGCTTAGCGGAGAGAATTCCTTTCTGCGCAAGGATGACAAGAAATTATGTAGCTTCCTTTTGTTGTCATATTGTAGTTAACTAAAATTTGATGGCCTTTTAAGGGATACCATCATATTTCCGAACGGAAAATGTAAACTGTCCCATCGAAAAGAAAGACCAAAATAAATTGTTGTTAACTACAATCTGAAAACAAAATGAATCTATCGGGTATTCCATTTGGGACTTGACAACTTTGAACTTTCACTGTGAACGCACCCTTAAACCAATAACCAAAGTGTCAGTGTTAAAACATAAAGTAAAGACAACATTTTTATCATGGTGAAGTACACAAACGAACAACGCTTACAAATAATTAAAATTTACTACAAAAGTTCCGAGTCGCTGACTACAGCTTCAAGAGCGTTAATTTCAATTTTCGGTCGTAATTATCGTCCCAGTAGACAAGCAATTCATAATCTAGTGAAAAAATTACTAGTTGCTGGTTTCATCGCAAAATCATCTTCAGTGATGAAGCGCATTTTTGGCTAAATGGCTACCTATGTTAACAAACAGAATATGCGTTATTGGTCAGGTGAAACCCTCATGTGCTTCAACAAACGCCACTTCATCCACAAAAAAATAACTGTATGGTGTGGTTTTCATGCTGGTGGTGTCATTGAACCGTGTTTTTTCGTTGATGAAAATGACCGTCACGTTACAGACAACGGAGACCGCTACAGAGACATGTTGAAACGTTGTTTATGTGGTTAGACATTAATGATATGTGGTTTCAACAAGACGGTGCGACATGCCACACAGCGGATCTAACAATCGAATTATTGAAATCTAAATTCCATGAACGTGTTATATCCAGAAATGGTCCTGTCGATTGGCCACCTAGGTCGTGCGATTTAGTTCCTCTAGACTTTTTGTTATGGGGCTACGTTAAATCATGGGTCTATGCCAACAAGCAGGCGTCGTTAGTGCAGATCAGAGCCAATATTGAACGAGAGATAGCGGCCCTTTTTGTCGAAACGTGTGGCCGAGTCATCGAAAATTGGGATCAAGGAATCGACACATGCAAACGTTCCTGTGGTGGACATATGAACGATGTCGAATTCCATACATAAATGTTTTGATTGTACTTTGAGCCAATAATAAAATTTTCGAGATATCTCAAATGGTTTGCGTTTTAGTTAAAAAAACTTGTCAAGTCCTTACTGGAAAACACTCATCCTTGTTCGGAAAGGACCAGTGGCTTTGGGAATTTTTTTTATTTTATTATGTGAATAATTATTAAAAAACACGAATTTTAAAAAACACGAATTTTAAAAAAACGTTCTAATTTATACTCATATCGAAATTTTAATAAATCGTTAAAGCGGGGGTTTGGAGCCGGAAGCCCCCATCCTCTAAGGTATAAAACGAATTAAAATACAATTTCAAAAATTTGTTATATGTATTAAAAAAACTTGTTTTTTTGTTTTTTTTTTTTGGGATTTTTTATTTTGGGAAACGATAGGTCGATACCAACCTCATTTTTAATGGTGCACGTTATTTTGCATGTTTTGGGATTTTTATTGTTGGGAATATGATGATATCCCATTATAAGATTAGCATTATTATTATTAAAATTTGGTTGGAACCAACCGAGGTTCCGCACTCAATGCCCCGAAGGGCCCATGGTGCAAACCAGAAGTTCTATCCAAAATCGTGAACGCGTGCTGCAGCCTTAATAAACTGAAGTAGTTTAGGCCAAGGAAAGGAAGACAGCTGATCTTCAGCATAATAGATCTAGAGTCAAATAATTTCAACCTAACTCCGCGTTGAAAGCAAGACAACTGAAGACGAAGTGAATGTTTGAAATGTCCGTGACCAGTAAAATACACGATCAAGACTCTCGACTAATAAAAAATTTCGCAACACTGCAGCTACAAGTAACACAAGCCATTGCTGGTTTAATTCGCTTAGTGCAGTTTTATGGTCAACTTGTAAAGATGGACACCTTTTTAGCTCGAACAACTGCATAGCTTGGCCAAATTTATGAGAATCAAATAAAAATATTTAGTTTGTAAGTATGCAGCAAACCTTTTTATCGTGGATGCCTGTCTATCTTGTAACTTGGACATGAAATTTGGCTGCAGATAACAATTTCTTTCCTCTTCGTGGATGCCAATAGAAATTATTATGTTGCAAGCAGAGCTGCGGAATCTGGCTACATCTCCAGCTCCGGCTTCAACTCCAGATCCTTTCTATGCTTAGAGCAAATTGGGTTTTCATTTATGGGAAACGCATATTTGAAATTTTTCAGATTCCATATGTCCCGGTTAATTCTTGATGGTTGTCGCCGAAGATTTCTCAAAATAAAGCTTCGTCTAATACGATTTGGAATTAAAATTTGAACTGCGCTAATGCATAAATATATAAATGAGCTACGTAAGAGCACAGGAATGAAGCTTGGTGTTGGCAGTACTGGTAGTACATATCGTAACACTATCGGCCTAAACTCGTTGCACCCAACATAAACAACAATGGTACGCGCACCAACGAGCTCTACTCTACAACTTTGTGGTTGCCAGCACATACTTCCCACATAAGCGTATTTATAAAGCTACATGGAAATCAAATGGCGGGACAACAGTCAAAACAAATCGACCAAATCCTCTTGTCCAAAAGATATTTTTCTAGCCTTAAAGACATCATAACTAAAAGTGGAGGTAACATCGATTCAGACCACCTCCTGGTAGTTGCTGAATTAAAATGTCGTCTATCCACCACATATAAATCGTTTCCAGCACATCACTCGTTAGAACACTACAGCATTGAACAACGAAGTTACCCGGATCACCCCGGGATTACTGTACCAGGAATCTTGATAAATAAACCACTGCCAAGAGTATGTTGGAACAAAGGCGTGAATTGATCGATACATTAATTGCTCACATCTGATTACAGTAATTCGATTAATTTGTAAAAATTAAATATTTGTAGAATATCTTGATGATATTTGCTTGCGTGAGATCTAATAATTTCGATCTAACAACAATGTGGAAAAAAATGTATGAAAGAAAAAACATGAGAAAGTGTAATGTAATAATGTGAAATGTTTATTTGTCCACGACTAACGTATAATATGTTCATTATACGTTTGTTTCATCACTTATAATGATATCCATTATTCACTGCTACTTAGTTTATCTAGTAGTCTTTTCTTTCTTTATTCAATACTTTCAAGTAAATTATTTGATTTTTGAAATTTTATCTAGTAGTCTCTTGCCATTTTCATTATTATTAAACTGTGACGTCAAAATGTCGACGAAAATTATTTGAAGAGTATTTAAAGGATTTGAATATAAAACATAATGATATTTGTCGATCGTGGACAAAGTATCGTATTCTACTCGCATATAATGGCTGTTATTTACTCAGATGATTTACGACACTCGTCTATCGGCTCGTGTCGGCAAACTTCATCTTCCTGAATAACAGCTATCATTATATGCTCGTTGAATAATATACTATTATGCCTGTACTACCAAAAGCCTTCTAATATACAATTAAAATACATGTTAGACATACATGTTTCGTTAAGTCTGAAGTCTTGTTCTTGTATTCAACAATATTGATTCCCAAAACATTTAGCGTATAATATGTACATATCATTGATTAATAAATTACGAGTATGCACCTAATCTATATGTCGAGGTAAAAACCACAGTTCTTTCAGTTTGATGAATATCGATTATTTGAAAGCAAAAAGTAAAGTGTTATACTTGATGGTTATTCTACATTTTTTTCTAATGTCAGACTGAGGATGATACAGGCAATGACAATGTTTGTTCTCTCTTGTGGGTTGGTCGTAAATAAGCTGCATGGTAAGTAAATTATTTTGGGAATTTTTGTTAACCCAATTAGCTGCGGGGCAACCTTTCATAAACATTCAGCAATGAATAATTTAAAAGACTACTAATAAAATAGTATCCCTTGTCATTTCTATTATTATGTAGTATATTTTGATTGCAAACAAGTCTCCTTCTCCAGATACATAATACATATATTTTATAAATTTTTTGTTAAGTTTATGTTTCTGAAATCTTATTTCCCTTTAATTTTTTGTGGTTTGGTGCAATTGGAGCTTGGCAATTTCCATAACAGCTTAGGCAAATTCTTATTATAAATATGGAAACATTGGCTTTTGATGATTTCTTTTATGTTTCGATTTTCCAGCAAAGAAATTTCTTTTATATCGCAGAATAGATACAAATTGTTACGGAGAAATAAAATTTAAATTTTCTTTTCAATACATTAGTACGTATTCATTCAGTTTGATTATTTTTAAATTGATTTTATACAGGACATTCCACTATGTACTGTACACTATCAACATAGACATACTTACATGTATTCACTATCACATCATACAACAAAAAATAAAAATTAAACGCTTTCTCGATTGCTTGTTTGATAAAAATACAATTTCTTTTGCTTATTTTTTCAACTTTGAGGTATACATATCGCTCATTTGCTGCAACAGTGACAAAACTCAAAATGAAAAATGTTGATTTATTGTTGAGTTATGGGCCCATACAAGCTTTATTAAAGCTTTTATATCACTGTGTATCAACATATTCCCCATTTCATCTCTAAATTATACCTGCCATTTTAAAATTATTGTCGAAAAAGTATACAATTCAATATTTCTAAAAGTGCTTCCTGAACAATTGTAATATTTGAGTTGTGTCACTGTTGCAGCAAATGAGCGATATATTTATTTGATTTCAAATAACTTTTGATCTTTTCAAATTCAGAAACTATGTTATTACTCTATAAATTAAAATTGTACCTTGCTTTTTTTTTCGTCTGTGGTATCCTATTTATTTTTTTGTTGTCGTCGAAGCACTAAAAAAATACGGTAAGTTGAAAAGTAGTTGAAGATATAAAAATTAGGAACTGTTTCATATTTGTCCTTGTACGTAGGTTGTTAGTAAATTAAATAATATTAAAATCCTTTAATTTTAGATAGTGCTTAATGAATCAGAATTAAAGTTTCCTTTCCTTTTTAATTTGAACAAAAATTATTAGATTTTTGTCGTGTAAGCCTATTTGTAGATGAAATTTGCTGGGTAGGAAACGTAAAAAATCGATTTTAAAATTTAACTCTAATCCACACATAAGGTGTGTCTTTTGAACACTTTTGTATTTTGAATGGTGTATTTTATTTTGAAATATTCCCAGCAATATTCGTTGCTAATCGGAATTTAAATAGATGCACATACTCACATTTTTATTTGCTCATAGTTTCTGTTTGTCTTTTGCTGCGTTTTTACCGCAGGTAAATTAGCAACGCTAAACCGAAATGGCAACTGTAGCAACGGTATAAATGCCACATATACCTAGCGCAGCCAGCTGCACTGACCCGGCCACTTCACCTGACATAATTTATACCATTAAAATTAAATTTGCTGCAATAAAAAATAAAAAAAATGGCGTTCGATGTGGAACACGTACAATATTTTGACGTTTCGAAATTTGTGTTAAATAATTAAAATGTTGTCAAAAAAAAAAAAAATTGGCTTAGGATTAAAAGTTCTAAGTGAATTGAAATTATTACATGATCGTGAACAGTTCGAACAAATTTTTAGTTTGGTAGGTACATTCTTATATATGTTATGTACAATTTTCGTTTACTATTGTATTGGTGTAACAACATACAATACCCATTATGTTATAGGTAAAAAATGAAATAACAAAAAAAGACATCATAATGACTGACGCTATTTCACCAAGAGTTAGCCCTCTCAAACGCCTTGTACAATATATTGTACATCAACTTTCATCGCTTCGACCAACCGTAATTTTTAATTATTGTCTCATTTTTCTTGTGCGATCGTTCTCTTATGTATTTATGTTCATACTACAGTTTTATGAGCAATCCCATATCATAGCAGTGCATAATTGTGCTACGTATTTTATTTTTGGAAGAAAGTAAATTTTAAATGGCGTTTGAAAGGGTTAGACTCGCTATAACGTTGAGATTTATTGCAACAGGTGACTCATACTGTTCTTTAGAATATATGTCCAGAGTATCACATACAACTATATCGAAGTTTATTCCTGCGGTTCTTCAAGCCATTTGGGTTACGCTCGAACCAAAAGTAATTTAAATTTAAATTATATGTAATTAAAAATGAAATAATAAATGTTCATATTTTTATTAGGTTGCACAAAGTAAAGTTGAGGGGTATAAGATTGCAGACGATTTGAATAAAATATGACAATTTCCACACACATTGGGTGCAATCGATGGAAAGCATATACGAATAAGGGCTCCTGCTCACTGGATCAAACTTTTACTGCTACAAAGGCTACTTCTTTCAAACTTTTGTTTATTGATATTGGCTCAAATGGAAGAATAACGACAGCACTATTTACAAAGAAAGCCCGTTTTACAAAGCTTTAATCATTGGCCATTTGGATATTCCATCTGCTTCCAAGTTACCAGAGCAGGATATTGAAACAACATTTTTTTTTATCGGAGATGATGCTTTTCCATTATCTCGGCATATGTTGAAGCCATTCAACCGTAATATTGCATTAACTGTACCTCAAAAATTTTATAATTATCGGCTATGTCGATCTCGAATGATTGTCAAGTGCGCCTTCGGCAGATTAGTAGCGCGTTTTCGAATATTCCAAAGACCAATTGAAACATCACTAGGCACTACGGATTTAATTGTGAAGGCTTCATAGGCACTTTATAATTTGTTAGTTAAAGAAAATCAGTTAACAACTTTGCTTCAGTCGAAAGACAATATGTTGAATGCGATAAGGTTGCTTGTGAAATTTTTAGTTAGCGATGGTGCGATCGACAGCCAATGGAAAAAAAAATTATGTGAATATGTGTGCTTTTTAAGTTTACAATAAAAATTCAAAAATTCTGTTTTAATAAGGTTGGTATCAATGTCTGCTTGTTGCATTGCTATATTTATAAAATTCGAACTGCTCTTCAGTTCAGTGGCCCCATTTAATTTTGGGCTACTATAAGGTGGTTGTTGTATTTTGTCATGCCAATAAATGTCGATGGATGTTGATGATGATGACGATGGAGAAATTGATGGAGGTCGAATAAATTTGATCGTTTTAGCTTTTAAAACTTTTACTGGTTCATTAAAATTATGCGCTGTCCGTACTGAGCTGAGAAGTGGTGAAGTGTCAGTGACTGGTGAATATATAGTTGAGTAAATTACAGGTACAGATAATGATGATGACGTGGGTGAAATGGATGCAAATTGTCGAACGTTTGATACTCCAGAAGTAGTTTCATGTTGCGAATTTAATATATTTATTCTTACATCGGTCATCTGTTGCTGAAAAGATGCTATTAGTTGTAATACTTGTCCTAAAGGCAACTTTCGCAAATTTGACGCCATTTGAAGCCCAAACAAATGAAATTCATCTTCGTTATCCGAATTCACAACCTATATAAATTTGTTCAGGGCATTATCGAAGTTGGAAACCGAGTTTTCAGTTTGTTTTGATTTTCTTGCGGGTGATGGTGAATTCACAGCCGATATAAATTTGTTCTGGGGATTGTTGAGGTTGGAAACCGAGTTTTCAATTTTTTTTGTTTTTTTTCCGGGTGGTTCATTATTTTCTCCCCCACTATCAAAACAGACTTCCCGATCCAATTCGTACTGCGACACATCAGGTATCATTATGTCCTGACTATCATCTGTGTTCTCAGAAAACTAAAAATAATTTATAAAGGATTCATTAGCCAAAATTCTCAAAGTTCTTGAAAAAGCAGTAAAAAACAGAGTTACCATTTTCCTTGATGTATGTAATACACTAAGCGTTCATCAACATGGGTTTCGCCAAAGTATGAGTACTGAATCGGCTGTATTGGACTTTTTAAATATTATTCATAATGATCTCAACAATAGTAAGATCTGCGCTGGTTTGTTTATTGATGCTTCTAAGGCATTTGATATGGTGGATCATGAACTTTTATTGTCAATTCTGTATGATGTTGGGCTTAGAGGTATTTCTAACAAGTGGTTTGCCTCCTACCTAGATGTTAGGGTTGGAAGGGTCAGAGTCAATGACACTTTTAATGATCTTAGAGCGGTGAATGTTGGTGTACCGCAAGGATCAGTGCTTGGTCCTTTGCTGTTTCTAATTTATACGAACTCTATTTTTAAACTTAATTTGAATGGTCACAGGACTGGATATGCTGATGATTTAGCTTTAGCTTATTCTGCGGGATCTGCCAGTGATGTAATTTCTATGGCTAATTCCGACCTATAGGTCTTACATAAATGGTTTGATAAGCATTTCCTGTTACTAAGTGATAAAACTAAGTTTATGTGGTTTAAAATTTCTGGTATTATAGCCGCGCCTATTCGTTCCCAAGTACAATATCATAGTGCTTCTAAATGTACTTCTGGTAGTTGTCATGTGGATTGTCTGAATATCGAGCTTGTCAATTCTTTTAAGTATCTAGGAATTCATTTAGACACTAACCTTAATTGGAAAACACATGTATCCAAGCTAAAAAGTTACATGGCATCTGCCTCACGTATTTTTTATCTCCTCCGCAATTTATGCCCTATTTCTGTTTTAATAATTACGTTTCATGCTTTGGTAATGGCAAAATTGGAATATGGTCTGTCTTGCTGGAGTGGCTGTTATCCAGCTACTTTAAAACCATTGTACATACAACAGAAAGTGATTTTGCGAACAATTTTGAGGAAAAGTAGGTTGGAATCATCTTGACCTTTATTCAAATCGACCAATATTCTACCTTTACAACATTTGTATATTTATAAGGTTTTAAGAGTATTTTTTATGCGTAGTGGTCAGCAGGTATTAAGAAGTGATGCTCGATACAACTTTCGCGCTATTCCTCGTCTTATTTATATTGTTCCCAAATTCAATAATGAGCACTTCCGCCGATATATTGTGACAAGGCATCTATTGTATTATTAATTGTTGATAAACTTGTAATAATTAAATAATAAATAAATAAGTAATATCAAATCTCAAAAAAAAAAAAAAAAAAAAAAATAAAAAAAAAATTCTTATATTGAAATAAGTATAATAAAAACTTACCCTTAAATTTGTTTGCCCTTTCCTATAAACAATGCAGGGATCCAAAAATGACATTTCATCATAATAAAATAAATTTGGCTCTTTTATTTCAAGAAGCCCTTTTCCCGATGTTTTGGAACTTTCAAATTTCTTTTTTTCGGCAGTATATGACGTGAGGAGGCTTTTTATTTTCTTTTTAACCACTTCCTCGTCTATTTTCAACTCAGTGGCAATTTTGCGATATATATTATTTTTGATATCTGTCCTCCGGAAAAATTTGAAATTTATATCCCGGAGGCACTTATGGCTTTTATAAAGTTCAATCAATTTTAAAATTTCTTCTTTAGAATTCATTTTAAAACAAAAATTCAACTCAAAAAATGACACCCAAAAAACAACCATCCCCTATGCAGTTTACCACATAACATAACTTGCAACAATTATTTTACCAGTTACGAATTAGCCAATAGTCAAAAGGTGTGAATATGGTTGGACCACTACGCAAACATAAAAGGTGCTTACCACAACAATTTTTACCAAATTCAAAATATGAGGTGGTTTTAACAACCACCATTACCAAAATATAGATTCTACAAATAAAAACAAATCTGAAATTAACTTATATTACAATAAAGCTGCTGTAGATAAATAGAAATACAGCGCTGGCTACTACTGTTTTTGTCTCATTGATACTTGTGGAATAGTATCTTTTAGTATGTACACCAAGTCGATTTTTGATTGGAATAAAAACAAATGCAGCAAAGGCAAAAAATATTCCTCAAAAATATAGCACGGAATATGGTCGAGGCTCAAATTAGACTTCGAAGTACCTGCCCAACAAACCATAAACGAAAAATGTATACATTATGAGCGCACGCACTGTTACTTTATGGATACACATGCACCCGTGCATTTCACAAGAATATTGCGAAATGTGCGCGATTTGGGGAATGATTATGTGCAAAGCTGAATGCACACTGAGCGCATGCTTTGTAACTCAAAGGCTTTAGTTATCACAAAAATGTAGCTGTAAGTATACAGTACACATATATTTTAGTTACAAACGATACATTTTTTGTAATAATGCGAGTGTGCTATATGCCTACATATACTTAACATTGCGACTGAAATTCTTATTTGCGACTGAAAATTACGCAATTACACAGTCACAAATTATTCTCGCCTTATTCTGATTATACATATGTAATTCACTTTCGTTTTACATACTTTAATAAATAATAAATAATCAATGACTTTTATATTGTCCATATTTTGAAACTTTATATTTTATAACTATAATAAAATATTATTACTCTGTCTATTGAAAAAAAAATATTAATTATCAAAATTAATGCAATCGCATATTTATAGTAAATGGAACCGTTCTACTTCTAAAAACAAAATGGGCTTCAAAATTATTCGACATTAAAAAAAAAATTATATTACTTTAAAAGAAAATACATTTTTTTAACCTAAAATAATCAGTAATTCGATATCCCTTTCCGGTCCAGTCAATACAATTGTGAGGGTATGAAGCAGAGTCCACAAAAAATATTATTTTAATATGCAATACAGATCAACTCTCACAATTGTGAAATTATTTTCTTTGCAAACCATTCAACAAAACTAACATAATATTCTCGAACCAAGTGTTACAATTGTGATGTTACCGCCATTATTGAATACTTTAATGTAATGTAACAAAGTGAGGGTTAGGCTTAAACTGTGACAAAAATATAAAAAGTAAAAAATAATAACAAAAACCATCGGGCTTTGATCGCAACCATCACAAATGTTACACTTGACCTTTAGTTAACAAGAAAAATTTTCTTTTTTGGACCGGAAAGGGATATACAGCAAAACATAAAATGGCGATATTATCAGAAATTAATTAGGTGCTAATAGTTCTTTAAATGTGCGCTTTAAGTTAAAATATAACGTTCACGATGGCCATAATGACTTTAAATGAACATGTCCGTGATAAAATTCTCAAAATTTTCTGAAATGGTACCGAAATGTAAACCAAAGGTGACAGTTTTGAATTACCGAAATGTTTCACAATTTTGAGATTTTTGCGTACATTTAGTTATAATCCTTTTATAAATAAGGCAAAATGATATTGAAAAGCGTGCATAAGATAAAAATTATCAATGCTGACTTTACGCATATATTTCAGTGAGAAATTATTCCAAATGACACAAAATAATACCGAAACGTATGCGTTAGCAGACAATTTCCAATTACTAAAATGTGTTTTGTAATTTGCGACTTTATGCGAACATTTCAGTGATAAACCTTCCAAAATGATACTGAAAATTATACTTAAAGTGAAAAATACAATGAATGCGTAAAGGTACACATTTCAGTTACAAATTAACCTAAATAACACAAAATAATACCGAAACGTATGCATAAGATGACAATTTCCAACAATTAAAACGATTTTCGCACTTTACGCCTTTATCCGAACATTTTGGTAATACACTTTCCTAAATAGTGCAAAATGATACTGAAATGTGTTCTTAAGGTGACAATTAACATTATTGAAATTAATTTTATAATTTGCGACTGTAACGGAAATTTACTGTTAAATGTGTATTTACATATTCGTATGTTCTCTTTTGAAGTACATATATATATATATATATATATATATATATATATATATATATATATATATATATATATATATATATATATATATATATATATATATATATATATATATATATATATATATATATATATATATATATATATATATATATATATATATATATATGGGGGATTTGCATTTAAATCTCACATAAAAAAATTTAAAATATAATTTTTGAATCATAATTTTATTAATTTTTGAATTAAAAAAGAATTTAAAATATAATTTTTAAATCATATTTCTGTTTCTTTTAAATCTGGGCGTGAGCAGATTTGTGTTTTGCATTTTTTTTAATAATCTTTTGTGCTATTTTTAATTTTTCTGTCATGAACGTTACCTAAAAATACGTTTTACGTTATTTTTAAAATTATTAATTTCAAAATACAAAAGATTAATATACCATTTGCAAGTAGACATGTCACCAATGAGAATATACATCAATAAATTAAATTTATGTTTTTAAATTTCACAATTTATCTAAAATAAATAAAGTAACGTTCATGACAAAAAACCCGTTTTTTTAAAACTAAAAGTCCAACATTATTTAAAAAAATACAATTTCATAAATTTCTGTATTGTGATCAAATACTTAACTTATACCCGTTAAAAATTATTTGGAAAATGCTAAGGGGACAAAGAAAATGCTTGGGGACAAAATCATGTGAGATTTAAATGCAAATGCCCCATATATAAATTAAATGTTAAAACCAATAAAAACACATTTTGAAACAGCTCATCGTTTAAATATTTAAAAATAAATGATATAGACTAGACAGCGTTATAACGTCACTGGCTGAAAATTTTGCTCTAAAATTGTAGCACCATGTACCCAACCAATAAGGCATCTTTTCATTAGCCCACAATCTCCAACAAATACAGTGAATCTGCTATTATAAAATTTTCGACTAAATTCACTAATTGAAGATCGATTAAAGGCGTCCTCTCCTTATGGTGGTCTTCATCGGTTTGGTTGCGAAACTTCAAATAAGTCGTTAAAGTACAATTAATTCCCGAAAAACTCATATGTCGCCCTCTGTAATAATCGTATTCACCGATGACCTCGCATTTTTCAGCACTTTAATAAACGATTTTGATCAGCACTTTAATAAACGTTTACGGAGAAATAGTAGTTTGTTCATGTTATATTCACATTTTGCTTAATGATTTGACCATACCAGATTGAAGCAGGGAATTGCATACGTTAGGTTAGGTTAGGTTAGGTTGAAGGGGCTGCTATCGCACACTTAGGCCAGCAATGGCCCGTTGTGATACCACAGGATCCCATCTCCCCATTACTCCCGTTGAAACCAACCAGAGCTATTTATATAGAGTAACAAATCTCGCACTCCACAGTCCGCGAGTTCCGCAAGGCTGTCCATACCGTACACACCCAAATACTTATGCCTTCTGTAAGATAGCGCTGGACATGAGCATAGGAAGTTTTCCAAAGTCTCTTCCTCCTCTTCGTCCATGCAACTTCTACAAAAGTCATTTGTCTGTATCCCCAGCCTTCTCGCATGCTCCCCAAAAAGGCAGTGACCTGTCATTATCCCCACGACCCATCCTATTTCTTGTCTTCCCAGGGATATTAATACTTTGGGCGCCGCAAATCCAGTTTTGGCCAAACTTGCTTTGCTACCCTGCACATGAGAGTATTGTTCCACCTCTCATTTGTCAAGGCGATTGCCTTTTTACTGAGCGCCCATTTTAGCACTTTTTTTTTTTTTTTTTTTTTTTTTTTTTGTAGATGGAAAAAACCTTCAAAAGGCGAAGAGCGGAGCTACACTCCACCCAACAGTGTGAGACTTGACTCACTAAAAAAATCACCTACATACCACGGAAGACCCAAACCGGAACCGCTTCCGCATTACTTCGGTCTGGCCCGCACTGCTGATATCCCTCGTCCCCCTATTGCATCCTATGGATCCGCTAAACAACCCTCCTCCCTCTTCCGTAGCAATATCGTCTCTACATAAAAGGCTACTGCCCTCCATGCCTCTTCCGATTGAAGCATTACATCCACCACTGTTTCCGGCGTTACCTCCCCCACTAGTGAAGTGAGTAGCCTCCGTTCGATCAAGAATCCATCGCACCAAAAGAAAGTGTGGCATACGTCGTCCCGCGCCTCCGGGCAGTACAAACACTGAGGGGATCTCAGCTTTCCCATCCTGTGGAGGTAGGCCCTGAAGTACCCATGCCCCGTCAAAAACTGGCACAAGAAAAAATTTACCTCACCATGCCCTCTGTTAATCCATGGACGAAGGACCCTGATCAGTCTGGCTGTCCATCGGCCCTTATCCGTCGTCTCCCATCTACGCTGCCACACCTCCATGGTTTCGACCCTAGCTCTGGTTGCAGCCTCCTTCCTCCCTATGTCCGCGCTCCGCAGATATATCTCCCGCCGCTCCTGTGCCAGCAGGTCGATCGGTATTACTCCGGCAACAGCTAAAGCGGCAACATCGGATATCGTTCTATAGGCACATGCCATTCTCAGTGCCCCTTTCCTCTGAGTTGATAACATTCGCGTCCGATACTTCTGGTGGGTCATAGCGCCAGCCCAAATCTCTGCCCCATATAATAGGATCGACTGCACCACTGACATAAGGACCTTTCGCCTACTAGAACGTGATCCCCCCACATTGGCCATCAGTCTCCCCAAAGACCCAGTAACTACCGCCGCCCGCTCACACACCTTTCGGATGTGCTCCCCATAGCTTAGACGACTGTCCAGTGTGACTCCCAGGTATCTTGCTGCTCCCCTCGTGTGAATCACCTCCGTACCCATCGTCATGGGAATAATAACAGGTATCCTGCTCTTGGTAAGCATGACAATCTCCGTCTTGGGAATTGCCAACTTCAGCTCGTGACCTTCCATCCAGGCGTTTATTCTCCTCATCACCTGGTTGATCCTAAACTGGGCCAGCTCAGCACCTCTAGCCGTTATTACCACGGCGATGTCGTCCGCATAACCCACCAAGGATACATCGTCCGGCATTTCAAGCCGGAGCAAGCCGTCGTACAGTACGTTCCACAGGTCTGGGCCAAGAATCGAACCCTGTGCCACCCCGGCAGTAATCTCTTTTCTTTCAACCCCACTTGCCGTCTCATACAATAACCTCCTGTCCCTCAGGTAGTCATACATCACCCTCAATAGGTAATTCGGAACCTCAAATGACCGCCGCAGCGCCCCTAGTATATCCTCCCATCTCGCTGAGTTAAAGGCGTTCCTAACGTCAAGAGTAACGAGGAACACCAATGGTCTCGTCCGGTGGCTCGCTCTCTCTGCCCGAGCAACCGCGCTGGTTACATCCATAATGGCATTGATGGATGAGTCTTTCTTTCCGAAAGCCATGCTGCCTTGGAGAAAGACCACCCGCAGCTCTTATGGCTGAGTCCAGCCTTATCTTCAACAGTTTCTCCAACAATTTCCCCATCGTGTCAAGCATACAAAGAGGCCTATAATTCGACGGAGAGTCAGGATTCCCTCCTTTACCTTTCTCGACCAACGCGAGCCTGGCTACCTTCCAGCGTGCAGGGAATACTCCCGCTACAAGGCAAATATTATATAATTTGAGCAGTAACTGTGGGCAACCCCCGTTCACAACCTTCAATACCTCTCCGGGAATGCCATCGGGTCCTGGGGCCTTCTTGTTTTTTAAGGATGCCACCGCATCAGTCAGCTCCTCCTCCGTGAATACAGGGACAATATTAACCTGCTCTGGAGTATCCTCTTCTGTCCTCAAGGCATGGGTTGGGAACAGTGTATCGACGATGTTTCGCATCACCACTGCATCCATCGAGTTGCATAAGTTCATGGAACCCAGTCTGCCCGTGACCAACTTGTAACCCTTGCCCCACGGGTCAACATCCACCTCATGGCAAATATTCTGCCAACATCGAACCTTACTAGCTCGTATGGCAATACTGAGCTCTTTCTTTGCCACCCTATATTGGTCTGATCTGCTTACTGCATCACTCCTATTTTGTGCTCGTTGAGCCCTTCGCCTTAGTTTTAGGGCGTTCCTCCTAAGCTCCGCAATTTCGTCCGTCCACCAATAGGCCTGTCGTCTTCCACTCAACTGTTTTCTCCGCGGCATTACTGCGTCGCAGGCTCGCTGGATAAGCTGCACGATTTCATCAACCTTAGCCTCGACATCACTCCTGGTTATATTGCCCTGCAGAATCGGTAGACCATTTCCAAGATTTGCCTCCAAAAATGCAACCAGTGCTCCTCCCTCCAGCCTACTCGTATTCCAACCACGTGGATCCTGGATTCTCGTTCGCTGCGCCGGCCTATCATCGAGCACCATAAAGGTGATTTAATTATGATCACTACCCGTGTAGTCCTCCATCACCCTCCAGTCCACCACCTTGGATGCTAGCCTTGACGACACCAGTGATATGTCGGGAATGGAATTTCCGAAGCCAGGCCTTCGATATGTCGGAACTGAACCTCTGTTCAATACGATCAGGTCTAGTCTCGATGCCATCTCCATCACTAGCTTGCCCCTGGTGTCCTGCTGCGGCATACCCCATTCCAGAGCGCGCGCATTGAAGTCGCCGGCTACCACCAACTCCCCCGCTGTATCTCGAATTGCGTTCTCAAGTTCGTTCAACTTAGAGCGAAACTCCGCGATTGCGTCATTCGGCGAAAAGTATACACTAAAGACCGTCGCGCCCCGACTTCTAACCCAAACATATCCGTTGCCCGCGCCGTGATCGACAATGCGAATAAAACGGGCGTCAGCCACCCATATTGCTGCAGTGCCCAGGCGATCTGAAAACCAAGTCAGGGGGTTCCTGTCTCGATACTGCTCGCTAACGATCACTATCTGCGCTTCCATTTCACAAACTAGCTGCGTCAATAAATCATCCGCAGCCCTACATCCGTTAATATTTCCTTGCAAAACTCTCATTCTTGAAGGTCTCTCCACTTGTCCCGCAGAGCCTTTCTAAAGGTCGCACATGTGCCTGACCCCTGTACATGATTTACGTTCAAAATTCGACTGTCACCGGGACTCTCTGCACACAGCGAACACTTCGATTCGAAAATACAAACTATCGCCTTATGCCCTTCGTTACCGCACTTCCAGCAACTACCACTGCGATCGAGTCCCACGCAGTTTCGCCTAATATGCCCGTATCCAAGACATCTGTAGCATTTCAGGACCTCCAATCTCTTCCTGACTCTCCCAAAAACCCAACCGATCTTCAACGTTCCCTTTTCTAGCAACTTTAAGGCGGCACGTTCGTTGAGTTCCACGACTGCTTTTTTTTGCCCGCGCTTGTCCAAAAGGAAAAGGGAGACCTTAATATCCCCGGTGGGCTCGTCTCCAGCTTCACGTTCAACTGCCGTCTTAACCTCTTCATTCGTTGCGAGACCATCAAGATTCAGAATCTCTATCTTCAGACGAGGTATTAAACCTCGGACCTCCCCATCTTCGCCTACTGCGGCGCGTATAATTTCTTGCACCCTGATAGGATCTCTGCAGCGACCCAGCTCTAGCAGGACCCTCCCATCAGCTGTTTTCCTAATTTGCCGAATTTCCGTTTCCTCACTATCCGGACATGCATTGGCACGGATGGCTCCCAACACGTCGGCATACGTCTTACCCGGGGCTGGTTTGACTACAACCGCGCTGCTGTTTGTTTTCTCCTTCCGACGTTTCCTTCTTCTCTTCCTCTTCGCCCTCATATTTGGATTCCTAGATGTTGCGCCCACTTCCGCGGAACCCTCAGCTACTCCACATGAGATGGAAGGGCGTTTATTGGCCTGCCTGTTCCTTTTATGGATGACCGCAACCCACGCATGATTTTCATTAGTTGGTACATCTATCATGACTTCCCGTTCCGATTCTTCTGCAGAAATGGGCTGATCCATTGCCCGACTCGAGTGCGTGCCCACCGTACTCCGATCCCGCTCCTCGGACTTCCTCTCTACCTTTCTTTGGTCAGTTCGCAAGGATGAAATCATCTCCAGCACCTCCTCCAGTTCCAGCAATCCGTTCTTAATCCCCGTAGCAGTGTTTCTTTGTTTTTGCGTCATTGCTTGCATATTTTTTACAATTTCCCTACACCTTCGAAACTCGCCATCCTCCTGCTCTCTCATCTTTCCGATGATCTCTCTCGATTCATTGTTTGGGTCGCCCCCCCTGTACTCCTCAGGTGCTAATCGCTGCCTCTGCTTGGCGGCCGCTTTTGCCTGGGCTCCCTCTTCGCTTGCAGTGCCAGCCTCTATTCTTAGCATTGCTCCATCGTCTTGTTTTGATGCTGTTGGAGAGGCATCACTCTCATAAAGTTTATTTGCTTGTTTCGACTTACTATCCATTTTTGTTCCCACGAGTAGCACGAGAAATAACGGTCACCTATGACAGAGCTCTGCGTTATCACAGGAAGGCTATGGTTTAAAACCGAATGTCGCCAAATTCGGAGTTCGCATACTAACGACTAAGCACCCCCTTAGCCATGCAGCCATCAGCGTATGCCGTGCCACCTTAGCTTGGGTGTGCCAGTTTTTGGTCCGCCCCGGGTATTTGATTTCCCCGGTACCTGTCATATCTGACAAGCTTACCCCTGTCCGCCACCCGGGGAGACGCCTGATGGGGGAACTAACAAACCCCACACAGTTTACGCTGGATCGCACCAGCTCCAAATTGACCCAACGGCATCCCATCTCTATCAGGTTCATAGTATCCTGCGAGGCACCTTGATTTTAACCTTTATGAGATTTTCCTTCGGTAGAAGTATGCCATTTTTTCCGCAAAGCTACCGGTTTGTTGCATTACTGATTCACGTTCTCATAATTTCTTAACAGATGCTCATATACAATAACTAAAATATTTATTTTTAATAATAAAAAATAAAAATTTCCATGGAAAATAAAAAATAAATACAACATTGCGACTTGAAAGTCAAGGCCTATTCAAGTGTGTTAGATACAATATATTGTTACAGAATCAATCTCTTGAAATTGATGAATATTCTGCATTTCTTTGTGTCTGAGGCATCCAACTTTTTCCAACTATCCAGATTTGTGAGTTGTACGGGCGATTCGTTCCTGCTGAATTTATATTAACCCGACTTTGGCAAGAATTGCTTTTGAGCAACTATATGGTTTAACGAAATTTTTGTTGGCTCGAATATTGATTAGAAACATCCGTCGATTAGAATCCTCAGATATTACCTCTTTGTATTTTCTACTTTAAGTATGGTTTGAGTATAGGGAGCCTTTCGTCATAAAATTTAGTCGTGCATTTTCTTCAATTTGTCGGTTATCCATCCTCGATGGTCTTATTTTCGTCGATTAATTGGTTTTATTGATCTTTCTCTTCTTGTGCCTCTAGATGGAAAATTATCTGTTGATTTCGTGGTTCGTTCTGGTAGGAATTTCCCCGTTTAAATCTTTGGAAGCCTTAATGAGTTGGACGATTGATGTAGTTTACTAGTTTACTTGCATAGACTGAACAATCCTGATGGGGGAACTAGCAAACCCCACAAAGTTTACGCAGGATTGCACCAGTTCCAAATCGACCCAATGGCATCCCATCTCTATCAGGCTCTTAGTATCCTGCGAGGCATCTTGATTTTAACCTTTACGAGATTTCCGTCGGTAGAAGTATCCCATTTTTCCGCAAAGCCACCGGTTTGTTGCATTACTGATTTATATTCTCATTACTTAACAGCAATGATATGATCATATACAATAATTAAGACATTTATTTTTAATAAAAAAAAATAAAAATTTTCATGGAAAATAAAAAATAAATACGACATTTATCCACATTTTAGCACTGCCATAGGCCTCCCCAGACCTGCCATTTCCGGCTGCATCTGGAGAGTCGTACCGTACCTAGCTAGTTCGTCAGCCCTGCAGTTCCCCATGACGTCCGAGTGACCCGGGACCCAGATTATCTGGATGCTGAAATACTCGCTCATCTCGTTAAGAGATGATCGGCAATCCAGCGCCACCCGCGACTTCAGACAAACTGCCCCGAGTGACTTGACCGCTGCCTGACTGTCCACATAGATTGCGATATCCCTCACGGATATCACATTATGCTTCAACCATGTCATGACTTCTCCGATCGCCACCACTTCAGCCTGGTACACGCTGCAGTAGTCAGGGAGACGAACAGAAATATTAACATTAAGTTTATCACAGAAGACTCCGGCTCCTACCTGATCGTCTAGCCTCGAGCCGTCCGTGAAAAATTGCACTGCCTCGTTTTCCAAGATTGATCCGTTTCTCCAGGATTCCCTTGAGGGAAAGATGGTACGGAAACCCTTATCGAAGCACAACGTTGGTGTAATATAATCCAGATTCGCCAGTTCTTCGCCAGCGAATCTACCTATCGTCGAGTGTCCCACCTGAAGACACTTCCACTGAGAGACAGCCAAGAGTCTCGTAGCCACGTTGGCTGTCATCTGTTTACCATAAAGGTCGATTGGAATAAGGTGGAACATAACCTCTAAAGCGCGTGTAGGCGTTGTCCTAAGCGCCCCGCTTATAAGCATACAGGCCGTTCTTTGCACCTTCTCCATCATACCTCTATATGTTACCTTATCTAGAGCTGGCCACCAAACGCCCACCCCGTACATTAGCACAGGTCTTACCACGGCGGTATAGAGCCAGTATACCAGCTCCGGTTTCAAGCCCCATCTCTTACCTATAGCGTTTCTACACGAGTATAAGGCTACAATAGCCTTATTCACCCTTTCCAAAGTGTTAGGCTTCCAGCTGAGCTTACTATCAAAGATTATGCCCAGAAATCTTGCTCGGTCAGCAAAAACTAGTCCGCTGCCGTTTTTATGTAATTTTTACCAGTTTTCAGAGATGTAGAGTTGAATTCATTAAATATGTCCTCAACCTTTTGAGCGTTTAGATAAATTGGATATTCGGTTTTCTTAGACTTCCTTCACTCACTTGATCCGCCCATGTGAAGTTATGACTTGTCCCAATTTCAGTAAGACTGGCCATTATAAGCGGCATTTTGATTTGGAGTCGCTTTATGATGTACCCAGATACATACTCCAGATCAGTCATATCTTGCGTTGAATCCTGTAGTTGAGTATATTCCGCTGCTGTGATATCGAGAGTAAATTAGATGTCAGTAAATCCCCGGAACATTCTGGTCTCTCGCCCATAATAGTTAATTCGATTTCATCAACACTAGGATGCCTTAAACACGTATTAAAATCCATTTGAATAAAATTAGTTTTGTCACATTCTACATTTGCAGATTGAGAAATAATACCTTCATTTCGTCCCAATAAATGACTAAGAAGGCGATATTTGAATTGTAAAGCGGTTGGATTGTCGTAGAGACCTACTTTAGCCCGCATAATACCGGGGAATCCTGGTTTAATTGGTATGTCAGAACGTAAGTAATTTTATATGCCTCTTTTAGATCTACGAATAGCATTTTTAATGCATTGACGCTTCTGATTATGCCTTTTGAAACGGCAAAAGCCAGTTCATACCAGTGTTTAGATTTTATAATAGCCAAACTACCTACCCATTCGGATTAGAACACAAGAATTAATGTGCGAAAATAATTGGGTTGCAAATTTTACTTTTTGTCTTTGTACACCCTTGACTGTCAAATGAGTTAATGTTAATCGGCTTGCGATTTTCAAATCGCTTTTGGATTGGTTTTCGAACAGCTCATGAAGTGGTTCTTTTGGCAATAAATTGTTCTTGAGCCAAATTGCCGAATCTAAGTGATTCTTCAAAAGCTTTATCATGTGAGGGGTGTCACAAAATACATATTTTCTTACTATTACTAGCATCACAAGGATTAACAAAATAAGGCTTGTTCTCGCCTAGACCGTACTGATTCCAAAGCCCTTGGTTAACCCCTCTTAAATCGGCTAAAACGGCCACACCATCATATTTAATTTTATATAATTTCAAAATTATTGTTTCCAGTATGATTTGTATCACAATTGTAAAACACCGGCTGTTTTCAATTTTTGGACATAATTAGTCGGAGCAAGTAATGTATCTGATTTCTGGTCATATTCATAAGATTTTGCAATTTTCATTTCATCCGCCATCAAGACACCACAGACCTTTTGATGAGGAGAAAGATTAACATTTTCCATTAACTTGAATACAACGTTCAGATACCCAGGGTTTATATCAATTTTCGAGGCCCAATGTTTTAAGGTTCAGACAGCAGGAAAGGGATATTTCCTTTTTAATAATAAACGTTAAGCTTTTGGCCCGCTAGGCTAAATTGCAATGGCTCGAGAAATGTCAGCGACTTGCCATCGAATTTTTTACTATTTTTTGGGGAGTAATTCAACAATGCGTGTTGCAGATTCCTTTTATATTGATCATTAGTAAAATGTTTCGAACAAATGTAAGATGTTTTAATGTTCAATTTATCTCGTCTACAACATTTTTGAATCCATATTTTAGAATAATAAACGTTTTTTGGAAATCGAAAGAACCGAATATTTTCATTATCACGCGACTTAGCGTTTCGTTTTAATCTCTTGTCATTGTTACTATTGCAATTAAATACCGCACAAACAACCATTTGTAAATTAATTTTACTAAAAAACAACTTATTTTTTATAAAACCTTTTTCTATTACCGCTTTTTTTCAAACAATACAATACGAATAAAATAAAACTACAAAAAACTACCATGCACGTGACGTAAAAATATAAGAAAGAGATAACATGCTACATGCGCAATATCATACCATTATTTCTATATACCTTGGGTCATGTGGGCGTTTAAGCCACCACGCACTGCGACCTAAAAGATCTTTTGTGCATGGACCCTACTTAATGAGCCGTCCAGTCAATCTTCAGGCTCTTAATGAACATGACAATACTGCAGGCCGGTATATGATGCATACTATCCGGGCTCATTACTCTCCCTCCTAGATGTTGTAACTTTTTGCAGAAAATGGCTGGGCAATGGCAAAGAACTGACGAAGGTGAAATGAATTGGCCCTGGCTGTCGAAGGTGAAATGAATTCCTTCGCCTGTCGTAAACCTGGAATTCCGCCCCAGTAAGAGGACTTTTGCACATCCTCCCAGCGTTTAACCGCTGCCCTAAGGTGCCCCTTAGTGACGCCGCAGAAGGGCTCTGGTCCAATTAATGGAGAGGCAGAACCGTCGCGGGCGAGGCCATCAGCTGCCTCGTTAACCACTATTCCAGTGTGACCTGGCACCCAAAGAAGTGTTACCTTATTTGAGCTTGCCAGTAACTTAATAACCTTCAGACAATCCCATACCAGCATTGACTCAATGGTAAAAGACCTAAGAGCCTTTAAGGCCGATTGGCTGTCTGATACGATATAAACCTTTGTGTCGTTTAGGCCTTATGCCTATCCTAGCGCGAAGTTCTATAGCATGCACTTCTGCTACGACTCGTCAATCATAATAGGGGTGTTGATATGATTCGTTTGATTATAATTTAAATAACTTACATAGATAATGGCAAAACAGTTGTTGATGTCATGCAAGCAATCAAGCATATTAATCCTGGGGCGGTATATCAGTCATAAGCGATGAAGAAGGGGAACTAGATGCGACTTCTGATAGTGAATTTGATATGATGAAAATAAATTCTGACCACGATGGCGAACAAAGCATTAGTGAAAGTTGAGGCGACGAGCATGATGCTAAAATTATTACAGAGTTCATAGGGACAGGAGAATTTGGAATTCGATTCCTGGTCAATCTCAACATGTTCCAAGTCGTAACATAGCTAGACGAGCCTTACATAAAGAAGGGATTTGACCAGGTAAGAAAATATATACAGTAGTAGAGGATGCTTTTTAATTATTGTTTGACAACTCAGTAATTGATATTTTTGTGAAATTTACAAATTCTTACGCAATTGGGGAAATTAGTATTTTATGGAAATCTATAGACAAAATTGAACTAAGAGCTTTTCTTGCTGTTTTGATAACTGGGGGATTAATAAACAGGGAATAATCGGTAATTTAGTGTAACCGACAAGTATTACTGAACCTATTAGACTACCAAAATAAAATGACTGAACTGATAAATGATCCCGAGACGTACGAAATTTTAGACAATAATCCGACCAAAAAAATAAATAAAAAATGTTTCAAAATTATTGAGTATCTAAAAAACAAAAAATTAATTACGAATGAGAAAAAATTAGCGTTAAAAATTAATAACCCAATACCACCACGGATATATGGGCTCCCCAAAATCCATAAGCCAAACATTCCATTAACGCCTATTGTTTCGACCATCAATTCTCCGGCTTATGTCATTTTGTTGTAAAATTTTAAAGCCACTAACAGAAAATAGTAAATTCAACGTAAACATTTTTTTTTTATTTAAAGATTTAGTTAAAACGATAAAAATCAATGATGACGATATTTTAGCATCTTTGGATGTAGTTTCGCTTTTCACAAATGTTTCTATAGATACAGCCAAATCAGCAATATCTGAAAGGTGGAGTGAAATAGAAAACGATTGTATTTTAACAAAAGATGAATTTTTAAATATTTTAGATGTATGGTAGATAATAGTTATTTCAAATTTCAAGATCTTGGAAAAATTGTTTATTGAAAAATTACCACTTTTAGGAAGACAACCAACTTTCATTTACAAATACGTAGACGACATAATTTTGGCCACTCCCGACTCAAATATTGAAAACATCAAAAATACATTTAATTCATTTCATAATAAACTAAAATTTACTGTTGAAAAAGAGGACATTAACGGGACACTTACATTTTTAGATATAAAACTTCACAGACGTATTATTATTATTACTTGAGGGCCATGTGGGGGCTCAAGCCACCCCGCACTGCGACCTAAAAGATCTTTTGTGCATAAGCCCTACTTAATTATCCGTCCAGTCAATATTCAGGCTCTTAATGAACCTGATAATACTGCCTAACGGTACGTAATACCAAAGATGATCCCATGTTAAAGATGATTTATTCAGTACAAAAAATAAAAATAAAAGTAGGGTTCCTGAAATTCAATTTATAGGGTACCTCCGCTATAGTTGTGGTAGAATTTAAAATCTCGTTTTATTTTCGTGTTTCACATTATTCGCTTTTATATAGTGGAACAACATTTATATACGATCTTTTCGTATTAGTATTCTATACTGTAACAAAAAAATTAAATACATATCCAAAATTTTTTATTGCATTCTCTCTGCTCATTTTAATTCTACGCTGAGAGAAACAGAATAAACAATAAAATAAAAAAATATAATGCATTCTCATTCGTTTATAATAATATGGCAAACATAAAAACAATTTCATTGCCAATTGATATAGTAAAAATTTTGTTCATTCATTGATCATTGATGATATTTTTGGTTTTCTGGTTTTGTCCTTCGACTTTTTATTTTTTCCTCATTCGATTTACATACATATGTACATATGTTTAAATGTGGGGCCAAATTAATTCTGCGTGAATAACACTGAAGAATTGTTGTTGCGGATTTAATTTATTGAAAAATTAGTAATTACCAAAAAAATTAATTTAGTATTTAACGGAATTATTTTGTTCTCGTAATCATTATTGGGCAGTGTGGTACAATGAAAAATAAAATAAAAAATCAATTAAATTTAAAATGATTTTTGGTCAATTTTATAGGGTCAGTCACTTATGTTTTGTATGGGATATCTTCCAAGTTGAAAACTTTATTAATAAAATTACAGTATTACACACAATCAGAATCTTCTCCGAGATAGTTTTATCACTAGTTTTCTAGTTTTATATTTTGGCTGCGGTCGAATTTTCGGATAAATCATTTACTACGGTAAATGTAGATTTTAGTGTTCGTTTTTTGTTAAATTACCCATTATTTTCTATTTTATACATACTCGTTTAATTCTTATTAATAAAGAAAAGTATCTAAATATGAATTATTTACCTTTTTTAAGAACAACATTCGAGTTGCATTTCGTGTAAACTCTAGCAACAAATCGAAAATTTCGATCTTCGAAATAATGTCTGCAAACTGTTTAAAATCATTTCAATTAGTTTATTATTAATAAGAAACGTGTAGGCGTGACATTTGGATAACCCTTTATACAACAGTAATACGATAATGAGGTAAATGCTTGATAATTTTAAATTTAGAAAATCGAAATTCGCAAGTAGAGAAATTTAACAACTGGACCGGTTTTACCACGCAAGTTTTAATTTCAAATTTTGAAAAAATGACATTTAAACTATCACTTTACCATGAAGTTTTGAATGTATCATGTGTATTCAGTTGTTACCAACAGTCAGCTTACCTGAAGGCGCCCAATGAATACTATGGATAGAAACTATGGTTAGCAATTAATATTTTGTTTATTTGATCTGAAAAATGCTTGCTTGCTAAGCAGTCGTGTACTACTGGGCCCAAAAACTAAAACCAGTTTTCAATTTAAATCGCGCGGTTGGTTTTGTACGACGCTAAAAGTACATTCGGTGATTTTTACAATGTCTAATTATATTGAACAACGAAGTTGCATTAAATTTTGTTTGCGGAATGAAATTTCGGGTGCAGAAACGTTAAGGATGTTGTAGAAAACCTTCGGGGATCATGCTTTGTCGGAAAGGAATGTTTACACGTGGTATAAACAGTTCAAAGAAGGTCGTGAAAGTGTTGAAGACGAAGAGCGTTTTCATCGATTATTCCCGAAACTCAAAAGACCAATGCGGGGAAATCGTTTTGAGACAATAGAAGAGACAAAACTTGAATCGCTACACGCTCTGAAGGCCATCCCGGAAGGCGACTTTAATTTTTGTTTCGGAGATTGGAAAATACGTTGGCATAAGTGTATTGTGTCGGGAGGGTATTACTTTGAAGGCGAAGAAATAGATTTGGAAGAACAAATAAATATTTTTTGAAATAATTAGATACGTATACCTAAGAGTGCATTAATGAGCAAATGAGCAAAATTAAATGAGCAAAATTATCACGTTAGTCTGGTAGCTCAAAGATTACCAGTCCAGTATGGGTGACCCTATCTAGCTTTGCTAATTTTATCACTGCTACACTGAAGACGCTCCACCACGTCAAGGCCGTGATTATGGAGAAGTGTGTGTGTGTGTGTGTTGGTGTGTGTGTGTGACTGCGGGTTTATACATAGCTATATTTATTAATTTCATTGCTGTAAAATCCTTAATCGAGAATTACGACAAAATTGTGTTAATACTATTAACTATATTAAGCATCCATTGGTAATGTTTCCTGATAAGGACTAAAATCATAAAATTCAGAACTTCTTTTTTATGGTTGCAACAATCATCGTTTGGCGTAAACCATTCTGCATATTTGAACGAACTATTTGCAATTTTCACACAACTTTCAACTATTGTGCTTTTTATGTTTTTTTCATGGGATCTTTTATTAAAAATTATGCGAAAATGTTCAATTTGTAATTTGCATAATGAAAAGAAATACTCGTTTGGAGCTTTTAAAGATCCAAAAGAGTTATCAATCATTATAGTAATTTTTGTTAAATAAAAAAAAATCATTTGGAAGTTGCACCGTACTATTTGACAACATTTCGTCTGTACATTTGCACAATTAATTTTACCCATTACTTTAGAAATGACGTAGCCAACAAAATACTTCATAGAATTTTCTTCTAAAGTACTAGTAATGATCATCGATTGACCGATTTCGCACAGTTCTACAGTTTGTCCCGAAATGTTAGGATCAGCTTTATTTATTATTTCATCAGTAAATTTCCCTTGTAAAAAGTTGTCATCGTCAGTTTGGCAATTAGAAAAATTTGATTGTAATTGTAATTTTGATGAAACAATGTGTGACGATAGTTATTAAACTGTTCTAAGGAAGGATTCTTATTGTTGCACGGAAAAAAATAAACTGGTCCTCAGCTAAAAAAACGGACTTTTAATTCAAAAAAATATACTTTTTCTTGATTTAAACGCTGATTTTCTTATTTCTATCGAGTTTTTCTTCATGTAAGAATTGTGTTTCTTGAAATGAAGGAAAAATCGAAAGAAATAAGAAAATTAGCTTTTAAATCAAGAAATAGTATATTGTGTAACGTGTAGGAAAAACGATATATTCCCGGACGAGTATGGAAGTTGCTGGGACGAGGCGTCAGCCGAGTTCCAGCAACCATAAGAGTCCGGGAATTATAGTTTTTCCACGAGTTGCACATACGATGTTTTCTCTAATCGGCAGTATATCAGATTATCCATTTTATTCATTATATTCTTTAAAATACGCAAAATTTTCCAATTTATATTTTCAATAGATTTCACTATCAAAGTTACCTTAGAATTATAACAATCGCGTGCGATTATACATTATATCATGTATTTCTTAAAAACAGATGATAATCAGTACTAGAAAGTTTTCTCTGCCTAGGCAAGGAATACTTTCCAGTACTGTTTTTAGTAAGTTGCCTAGCAACGATGTAGTGTCGTGGAATACTTCATTTTGCTGACAGATAACAAACCAGAAAACTGACGTATTTTATCCGATTTGAGAAAAAAGTACATTTTCTTGAATTAAAAGTTCGTTTTCTTAGCTGAGGACCAGTTTATTTTTTTCCGTGTGCCTCCTTTGTATCTGACTTGGGCAAATAAATTCTCAATAGGGTCTTGATTAAGACGATTTGTCAAAATGTACGTAATACGGGTTTCGTAATTATTAAAAAACTCGTCTGCCAACATCAAAGTTGCCGTTATTGTTTGAACTAAGCCATCTAAACAATAAATTGTTTTCGCTCCACAATACGTTGTGTTCGAAAAATATAGTAAAACATCTTTCAAAGTTTGGCAGGCTGTATTGTCTTTCATCAAAGCACATTTATGTGGATTGGCATTAAAAAGAGTTTTGCTGTTTAAACAATCAAATAATTTATCAATGATTTCAAAACACTTTGATTTTGATATAGCCAACTCGTGATTTTTAAATATTTTTAAATCGATTGCCGTTTTTATTCCGGCAACAACACTTCTGCTGAAAATTTGAGTAGCATATCGAACTCGCATCTTTTCAAAGGTGTTTGGGTAAATATGCTTTGACGTGAGCTTAGGACACAGTTTGGTAGTTGCATGCCTTTCCCAGTTATACAACTGCTGAACTACACTCCAACATACCGTACCATCTGGACAAATAAAGTTAGTGCCATTAAGCAAATTGTTGCGCAACGATTTGATTAAATGGCAAATGTCATATTGGGCATAAATTTTGTGATTTACATAAAAAAAATATGGATGTTCTTTAGTTATGTTCAAACTTTTAAAACATTTTCTGTTATTACTACCTTGGTCGCAAACTACAATCTTTACAAATAAGCCAGCTGTAAAGCAAATGTTGAGATTTTCGTATATCATTTTTTTTAAGATCAACGCCTAAAATGTTAGTTTTTGTAGCGTAATAATTCAGAACAAACTTCCATTTAGAAAAAATCCTCCTTACCGCATGAAAACACACACCGTTTGTGCTAAAACAGGTATTCTAATGTAGCCGTAGTCCTGAAACCCTTGGATTTCATCGTGAGTTTGATTGTAGGATAAATTTTGACGTATTTTGATTTCGTCAAAAATGAGTGTGACAAATCTATCTTGCGGGGCTAAATTATTTAAACTTGCCTTCAGCCCGTTCAATAGAGCGTGATTTGTGCCTGGTTTCAAATTTTTAATAGGCCTCCAGCGAATAATGGACGACTTCGATGGCAAATTGAAATTTAAGTTATTCCTCATAAAAAAATATGAAGCCGGAGATGTAAAATATAATGATTGTGCCACCTGTTTTTGTAAACTCGTGTAAATTAATTTTTTATCCGGTGCTACCATCATCTCGACGAAAGATTTTGCAGTAGGCTCAATATCATTTCTTTCATTTAATTCGCCAGGCCAAGATTTTTTCTTTTGTGTTTCGAAAGTTTCAATTTTTCTTTGAAACTTAAAAACTTTATAAGTCAATATTTTTATTTTAGTAGATTTCTCTTTTAATTTTTTTTTTAAGGTTTGTATTTCAATTAATAATTTGTTGTTTAACTTCCTGTATTGATCTACAATTTTTATCGATTTGATACATGAATTACACACCAAATTGTCGTTAAGAATAATGTCCTGTTCATAGGTTGGAACAATATTTTCTAAATCTGAAAAAGAAATATTAGTAGCTGAAGAAACATTTGCATTGTTTTTAGCTTCGTATGTTTTCAGATTTTTATATCTAGCAGGAATGGCGTTTTCTGGAATAGAAATGCATTTATCGTCGGATTTTAAATTAACATTCGGTATTGCTCCCTTTAAAAGTCGTTTGTTAACAACAAACATTGGGGCAAAATGACGGCTACATATTCTTTTTCGAGAGAGATTATTCATTAATAATGGATTAGGTGATATTTCACAAGCGACTAACCATGCTTTAGCTTGCTCTATATTTTTTGGGAAACGGAATAATTTTGATGTTGAATTTCTGCGAGACGTGTCACAATTTGAAATTAAACAAGTAATTCCGGATTTTTGCTTTATTATATTGCTCATTTTTACTCCGTAAAAATGTTCACTTTAAATTATTATTTTATATATATTAAAATTATTTAAATATATCAGGAGTTAATTTCGTTTAAAATCGCATGAAAGAAGAATTTAAAATAACAAAAATTTATACCAAAATGGTCTATATGTATATACGATTACGATTTTTTTCTGTGTTGTTTATTATTATTTTTCGTTTATATTGTATTCGTTTCGTTGGTGTAGAAAAGTGAGATAATATACAAATACAATATTTATACAGAACCATGAAAGACTTAATAAGGTATGCTCAATAGATGTAATTACGCCATCCGGTGACAGAAATTTGTTTTTTATTTTTTGTACAAATTTCTCTATTTTGTTTTGTTTTTTAGCACGTCATTCGATGCTGCACCACGATACAACCGAATGACGTGCTAAAAACAAAATAAAATAGAGAAATAACAAAAAATAAAAAACAAATTTCTGTCACCGGATGGCGTAATTACATCTATTGAGCATACCTTATTAATTCCTTGTATCATGATACAGAACTATATAAGGAAAAAAACGTAATGCACACATCCCATTTCTATGTAGAAAATACTTATGTATGTAATACAAAAAAAAAAATTGAGATTTTTAAATTTTACAGTTATTATTTTATATTACAATTTTGCATTCTACACGAGTCATCTCATTATATATGATCTTTGGTGATACATACTATTTATCTGGGCTCATTGCTCTCCCTCCTAGATGTTTTAATTATCCGTCCAGCCAATATTCAGGGTCTTAATGAACCTGATAATACTGCCGACCGGTACGTGATACATACTATCTGGGCTCATTGCTCTCCCTCCTAGATGTAATAACACTTACTTCTGCTAGAAGAGCGGTAGCATTGGGACTCAAGGACTTCGAGAGGGCAGACCCACTCCCGTATATTCCTATCCGTGCCCCGTCTACCGTTTTGTTTTACTCTTGCGAGTTGCTGGGACATACTATCGGGGCTCATTGCTCTCCCTCCTAGCTGTTTACTGTTGGAAGTACTTCTACACGTGATACATACTATCTGGGCTCATTGCTCTCCCTCCTAGATGTCTACTGTAGGAAATACTTCTACACGCGTTACATACTATCTGGGCTCATTGCTCTCCCTCCTAGATGTAATAACATTTACTTCTGCTAGAAAAGCGGTAGCATTGGTACTCAAGGACTTTGAGAGGGCAGAGCCACTCCCGTGTATTCCTTTCCATGCCTCGTCTACCGTTTTGATTTGACTCTTGCGAATTGCTGGGAATAAAAAAGTCGCCTGTAGGTCACCCAGGTTTACTACAGGAAGACTAAATAAAACTGGAGGGTGGCTGGTATCCAGAGTCCACATATATAGACTAATTAACCTATCAGCCATTCATCCATCGGCATATGCGGTTCCACCTTAGATTCGGGATTTTTTGTCAAGGTTTTCCTCCTTTAGCGCCGTACTTTAGCCTGTAACAAAAGTCTATATTCAGCCTAATGGTTACAGTTACCGGTGGTTGCCACGAGGAGGCAGTACGTACACTTGCGCCTACTGGAAGGATACGGAGCCCCTTCCAATAGACGCCAAACCACCTTCACAGACGTAACAAAATTATAAAAACTGAATGGTACAAAAAAGAAATAGCTTCTAACACATTACTAAATTTCATTTCGATCATCCATACAAAATGAAGAGAAACGTAGCTCACTCGTTTATAAAAAGAGTAATTTACCTTACGGACAGTGAATTTAGGCAAAAACACATTGTGAAAATCAAAGACATTTTAATTAATAGCAATTATCCCATTAAATTAATTAATAAATTGATTACAAAAACGTTATACTTATACACATACCAATGTAAAAAAAAAAAAAAAAAATTGGGAGGTAAAATACGGATCTTTAACTTATGTACCAAAATTAACGGAAAAAATCAGTAAACACAAAAATAATTCGAAACTTATATTAGCTAACAAAATTGGGAATAAGGCGTTTGACGGTTACACTAAATTAAAGGACAAAATACCATATGAGGAAAAAGACATAAAAAATTTTCTGTAAAAACTGTGATTCATGCTATGTCGGCGAAACTAGCAAAACTAAATTAATTCGAGTTCAGCAACACAAAAAGGACGTAGAAAACATTAATAAATACCCGACCACGGCGCATACTACTTTTAGATCCGCTTTAGTTAAACATAGTTGGGAAACTTCTTACACTTTCTGCCGTAGGCACTTGGCGAAACACACTTAATACACACATTTTTAAAAATTTTTAAAAACACTTGTTAAATATTTCGCAAAATTACAAAAGGTTTAAAAAATCACTCGATCGATTTCGGCTTATTAGGCCATCGCAGGGTTGCCACTTTACTACAAATGGAGCAGATCTGCTACAATTTCAAAATTTCAAAATTAAGTGGCCACTTATCAAAATCTGCTACAATTTTAATGCTGATGTATAAATGATTGATTTTGACACGATAATGGTCAAATCATTAGAAAAACCTAACATTTTAACCCTAAATTTAATTATATGACATAGTAACATGTAAATAACATAACATAATAAAACATGCATACTTGACTGACCGTGCCCCTGTTTAAGGAAATGTCTACGTTTCATATTCATCATGGCTAACTTCATAAGTTATAAATTTACTCCTTTTTGACATTTCATTTCAGCAGTTCAGCGGATTATTTTTTTTGCGTGTCCCGTTAATTTGCGATTTGTATAAATAATTTATTGTTTGATAAATATGAAAAGATATTTCAAACAATTTCAAAAAATAAGTAAGTAATTTTTCTATTTTATTTCATGAAAATGTATTCGAAATAAATCTAAACAGGGACATAAAGTATGGGTTATGTTAAAGACGTTGATGTGTTCTAATAAATTTAGTTAAATTGATTGTTAAACCATTTTTGTAGGCCTGGTGAGTCGGCAAATATTATTCAAACAAGTGAACTCTCTTCTTTACATAATATTGCTCTAGAAAATAATGTAATAAATAATAGGTAAGCCCTAAAATCTACTAAATTTTATACACATTTTCAAAACCCTGTTATATAATACTTTATAACTTTATAGGAATACACCAACAGCCACAAATGATCTCGACAATTCTGATGATTCAGATCCCACAGTAGAAACGCCCCAACGAAAACAGTACAAACAGAATTACAAACCTGAATGGGAAGTGTCGTTTCCTTGGTTAAAAAAGGTAAATGATTTGGCTTTTTGTACTATTTGCTTTAAAGTTTTAGCGAACAATAAAACCCATCTAAGACGACATCAAACAAGTAGCAAATCTCACGCAACAAATCTGCAAATTAAAAATGTAACGGCAACCATTGAACAGAGTTTTCAATCTGTTGATAATTCAACCAGTCATCGCAAAAAGGCAACTGAATTTGGTTGCGTAATGTATTGTGTGCAGTACGACTTACCATTTTTTCAAATGGACTCTTTGCCGAAACTACTTCAAACAACTTGCCACGATTCTCAATTGGCTAAAGATTTAAAATGTGGGCAAACCAAGTGTACGGCGATGATTAATCAAGTAATCGGACCGTTTTCTAAACAAAAAATTTCAAGAAAACTTCAAAACACAAACTTTTCTCTAATGCACGATGAAACGACCGATCTGTCTACTACCAAATGCTTAGTGATGGTTGCTCGATTTTTTGATACACATAAAAATAATGTGATTGACTGTTTTCTAGGGTTAATCGAACTGAGTGCTTCTACAGCCCAACAAATATTTAATGAAATTGAATACAATTTTAAAAATAGCAATATTCCAATGGAGAATGTTATTAGCCTAGCAGTCGATAATGCCGCAGTAATGACTGGTCACTTAAATGGAGTAGTGTCCAAATTTTATAAAATCAACAAACATTTGTTTTTCCTCCGATGCACATGCCATTCTTTGCATTTATGTGCTTCGGCCGCATGCAAAAAATTACCAAATTCCATAGAAAAAAACGTAAAAAATATTTTCAATCATTTTGCGCATAGTCCAAAACGCATCGGATCGTTTCGCGAATTTTAAAATTATTTTGATGTTGAAAATCATAAGATCTTGAGGTTAAGTACGACGAGATGGCTTTCATTCGAAAGTGTCGTCAATAGATTGCTAGAACAGTGGAACCCCTTAAAGCATTATTTTCGTTTATATGATTTTGAGGAGCTTCACAGTTCAAACGCAGCTGAAATTTACGAGTTTCTCACGGATCCATTAAACAAATGTTATCTCTTATTTATGTCTTATGTATTAAAACTAGTAAATGAAATAAATACCAATTTTCAATCGGAATTGACAAATTCATGTACTACTGTATATAGTCTGTATATAGTACTGTATATAGTCAGATGCATACACTTTATATAGAAATCCTTAAAAATTTTATTAAACCAGAGTATTTAAAATTAGACACAAATACTAAAGATCCAGAATTTCATCTTACACCAACGGCAATGTATTTTGGGATTAAATTTGAAAATTTTCTAATTTCGGAAGGATTGGAAGAACCAAAAGTCAAAGCCCTAAAATTAACATTAATATCGTTTTATATTGAAATTGCGGCCCAAATCAAACAGAGATTTGATTTTAATGACGAAAAATTAAAATTATTGAAATATTTAAATATTAACGAGATCGTAACAGGAAGCCTTCCGTCCATCATGCCTTTAATAAACAATTTTCCATTTCACGACTGTGATTTAGAAACTTTAAATAATCAATTTCGCAGATTGATTGGCAATTTTGAGATTGCGGCAAAATTTTCGGGGGATGTCACCAAATTCTGGATTGAATTGAAACTTTACAAGGATGTCGTGGAAGAGCCTATTTTTAACGAAATTTCAAAATACATGCTAATACTATGTTCGCTACCTCATAGTACTGCATCAGCAGAACGGAAGTTCTCAAAATTAAATTTAATTAAAACCAACTTAAATACGACAACTGTGGAAAATCTTATGTTTGCTAAGGAACTTTTGAAACCAGACAAAGCTTGTTGGGAACCAGGTGATACACCAGAACTTCTAAAATTTTCAGACAAATTCAAGTATATCGATGGAAAATATCAACTGAAATAAGACTACAACGCAATACTCTCAAATTGTTTATGTGATATGAATGATGTTCCTTTCGTGTAAGGTGTAACATTATGAATATCAGAATATGTTACACTTACACTTTTTATATAATTTAAATAAATTGAATTATTTATATTAAATCTCTTATTTATTTTAAATATATTACTTTAATAAATATTCTGAAATAAGAGCATTGTGTTTTACTAAGGCATGATTTACTCCAAAAAAAGTTAATTTACTCCACTTTCAAGCCGTATCTACTCCGTATTTTCTATGTAAAAGTGGCAACCAGGGCTCTGATTCTCTAAAAAATAAGATAATGGGTAAATGTGTAAATTCGTGAAAAGCAGAGCTTTCTTTTATTGGTTTGCAATTTTTCGATTTTATTTGAAGTAGTAAGCAAATCAGAAAATTGAGAATTCGTTAGAGTAGGCCTCGCTTATTGCAAGTTTACACATTTACCCATTATCTTATTTTTTAGAGAATCAGCACCATCAGAAGTATCTACTAAACTGTAAAAATAAAAATGTAGTTATTTATATATATAGTTGGAAAAAGCAAAAAATGAAACCAAAATATACCAATAAAAAAATGTGGGAGTGGTAAACAATAAAATTGGTGACAGCAATAAACATTAAAAATTAAAAAAAAGGGTGAGTTAAACACAGGTAAAATTTGTGAGAGCAATAAACATTAAAAAATAAAAATTAAAAGGGGGTGAGTTAAACACAGGTATATGATTATTGATTAGTCAACGGTCGAATAACAAAATTCCAGATGTTGATTTTTTTTTTTTTTATTTTTTTTATTTTTTATAACCCGACGAATTAGTAATTTTATGGTATGGAATGAGTATGTGAATAAAACAATGCGGGGTCGGTAATTGGTGAGAAACGGATTTCTCTCTGTTCGTTGAGGATATTTTGGTTAAGAAATATAGCTTTTCGGATTTCGTAAGATTCTAAGTTGTCTAAACGTAGCCGAAATTTCTCATATTCAATATGTAAAGCAAAAAGCTAAACTGGTTGTGTTGCGAGACAAGGCGTATCCACGTAACCATAGAGGTAATAGTGGTATGTCTGGTTTCCAATTCCATTCACGTTTTAAGAACTTGTCTTCCGTTGGCTTCAGTGGCGTAGAGGTTCAAATGCTGAGCAATGCAGTAAATTTTGCTCCTGTGCCAAATACAATCGGCGTTCAGTCATTTGAAAGTCTCGCTATAGATGCCGAAACTGCCTTATCCGGCTAGTCAACCCAACTGAAAGCAATATGTGCGTTACAAATTAAGAAAGGCTTGAGTAACGCTTTCTCCTCTATCTCCTCTCATTCTTCTGTTTCTTCTTCTAATAATAACCTTAAAGTGATTGGTACGATTAAGAAAAAGTTACGTGATCATGACCTGATAGCTTGTAAAGCGGATAATACAATACGATCACTGTTCTCACAAGAATCGATTATTACAATAAAATTTCTGATTTCATTACAGAAAGCAACGCATTAGAGCTCAATAGAGACCCTACTAGGTCATTTAAGACTTTGGTCAGTAAGTGTATCAATCAATGCCCAAAGGTCTTTGATGGCACTGGTTGGAGGTACACGGTTATGAATCCATCTGCCCCAATTCTTTATGGTTTACCTAAAATCCATAAAGAAGGCATTCCAATTAGACCAATAGTAGCGTATTGCAATGCACCTGCCTACAAGCTATGTAAGGGTTTCATAAACTTTTTCAACAGTCATACCAATTTCGTTTCGGCTTTCTCGGTTAAGAACTCGGTAGAATTGATTAGCAAAATTCAAGATGTTGATATTCCACTACACTCAAAATTAGTTTCGTTTGACGTTGCTAGTCTTTTCACTTCTATTCCAATTAACATTTTGTCTCAAATAGTTTATACTTACTTAGATAGGGATGTTGCAGATGGAAGCCTTCGGAATGAACTGAAGCTGATATTTGAAACTTGTATTAAACAAAATTATTTTTGCTTTGATAATAAGTATTTCAGATTCACTGATGGTCTACCGATGGGCTCCCCTCTGTCACCTTTGTTAGCAGAAATTTTCATGAATTTCTTCGAACAAACGATTGTATCAAGCAATAATCCTTATTTCCGTCATATGATCTTTTGGTACAGATATCATATGTTGATGACATACTATGTCTATGGAATGGAACTGATAGGCTATTAACCTCTTTTCTCACTTGGTTAAATTCTCAATATCCCACCATTAATTTTACGGTAGAAAAAGAAGAAAACAAATCTATTAACTTTCTAGATACAACAATAACCAGAATTAATTCTTCATTAGGGTTCAAAATTTATAGAAAACCCACGTATACAGACGCCATTATACCTAACTCGTCAAACCATCCCCATAATATTAAAATGTTAGCTTTCCACTCATTCTTAGATAGATTAATAAACATTCCTTTGACCATATCCAATTATAACAAAGAGCTTAATATAATTTTAGAAATAGCAGCGAATAACGGTTATGCAGCTAAGACTATATTAAAGCTATTAAACAGAAAACTGAAACATAAAGCTTTAGCTAACATTTATCCACCTGATAGCCCAATGCCGAAAAATTGGCGCCGCTTAGAGTATATAGGAAAAACTAGTCAACGGATTAGTAACATCGTGACACAAAATACAGATATTAGCTTTGCTTTTTATAACAATAATACAATTAAGAAAATGATTTTTAACAACAAACCAAGAATTGATCGCCTTTCCAAGTCTGGCGTTTATAAGATCAATTGCAATGATTGTAGTTCCTCTTATATCGGACAGACTGGGCGCAATTTTGAAGTTAGAGTTAAAGAACATTTATCTGGTAGCCATGAATCATCCCTTTATAATCATTTAACGTTAGAAAATCACACATCCAGTTTAAACAATTTAGAAATATTACATGTTCAACCAAAAAGCAGACGTTTAGACAACTTAGAATCTTACGAAATCCGAAAAGCTATATTTCTTAACCAAAATATCCTCAACGAACAGAGAGAAATCCGTTTCTCACCAATTACCGACCCCGCATTGTTTTATTCACATACTCATTCCATACCATAAAATTACTAATTCGTCGGGTTATAAAAAAAAAAAAAAAAAAAAAATCAACATCTGGAATTTTGTTATTCGACCGTTGACTAATCAATAATCATATACCTGTGTTTAACTCACCCCCTTTTAATTTTTATTTTTTAATGTTTATTGCTCTCACAAATTTTACCTGTGTTTAACTCACCCTTTTTTTTAATTTTTAATGTTTATTGCTGTCACCAATTTTATTGTTTACCACTCCCACATTTTTTTATTGGTATATTTTGGTTTCATTTTTTGCTTTTTCCAACTATATGTATATATAAATAACTACATTTTTATTTTTACAGTTTAGTAGATACTCCTGATGATGGCCTAATAAGCCGAAATCGATCGAGTGATTTTTTAAACCTTTTGTAATTTTGCGAAATATTTAACAAGTGTTTTTAAAAAAATTTAAAAATGTGTGTATAATTGGGAAAACAAGCACGAATTTGATTTTGATAACGCGGCCACTTTAGAATATGATCAAAAAAAGAAGAAAAGATTGTTTAAAGAAGCTTGCCAAAGGACCCCGCACTTTTTATATGAAAAATGGCCCTCGGTCAAACTCTCCGAAATTTTAGATTCTAGTAGTTCTTGACCTGCTGATCAAAAGTCTCAATGGTCGCTAAGTCCTAAAAATTCATGTTTCTGAGATATACCCCTTAGAAGTTGGGATTATCGCCCTTTTTTAACATAGCGTAAAGCTACTACATAATACATGTGTGGGGCTGTGTATTGTGTTTATTTATTAAAATTATTTATGCATATTTTTCCACATAAACCAATAGATTCATCACAAGTCAAGTTGTTAGATGTATATAGAAATAAAACGTATCACGAAAACAATTTTAGCGCAATCCAAAAAAACAAATCCATAGAAGTATATTTCATTGGAAATATAAACGATGCATTACACTAAAAATCATATCAAGCAAAATCACATAAAGAAAACTTTATATGTGTTTGTGTATCATTTCCCTTTTATTTATATAATTTTGTATCCCGTGATCAAAAACAATAAATGGACCTTTGTTTATATGTAGATCTCTTTTTAATACATTACAAAGTCTAAAGGTTTCTCTTTTCTTTTAAAATTGTTCAAAATATACAAATAAAAGAGAAATGATACACAAACGCATATTCAGCCTTTTGCAAGTTATACATATAAAGCTTTCTTTTTGGATCAAAACCAACACGAATGTACAAATAAGCCTGATTCCGTGATGAAGTACACAGATACCCTATTACATTTAATCGCTTATACTTGAAAGTGTTGGTGCAAAAATTCCTTTGGTTTCTTGTCTACAATTTGTATGGTTATTCTTACTCATTTATATAGTGTATCCGATCACCAATACTTTCATGATAAGCGAAAAATAAATTTATAATATTGGAGGTAGTCAGGCTTGTAATTATTGTTGGTTTTGTTTTGGATGATTGCTTGATACTCCTATGATTTTTGGTGTAATGCATCGTTTATATTTCCAATGAAATATACTTCTATGGATTTGTTTTTTTGGATTGCGCTAAAATTGTTTTCGTGATACGTTTTATTTCGATATACATCTAACAACTTGACTTGTGATGAATGTATTGGTTTATGTGGAAAAATGTGCATAAATAATTTTAATAAATAAACACAATACACAGCCACACACATGTATTATGTAGTAGCTTTACGCTATGTTAAAAAAGGGCGATAATCCCAACTTCTAAGGGGTATATCTCAGAAACATGAATTTTCAGGACTTAGCGACCATTGTGACTTTTGATCAGCAGGTCACTAGAATCCAAAATTTCGGAAAGTTTGACCGAGGACCATTTTCCATATAAAAAGTGCGGGGTCCTTTGGAAATCAAAAAATCCTGTAAATTATAAAGTTGACATTGACCGATTGCAAACAAATTATAAACATATTATCAAAATTTTCGGAAAATGAACTTTTTGTATATGAAGTTATTTTTTGATATAAAAAATCAGCTGCTCATAAAAATAATGAATTAAGTAGTCTTGGTCAATGAATTTTTTCAAATAAATTGTTTTCCTTGCCTAGGTCATAATAATAACAAACTTTTGTTGTGACGAGAAGTTTAGGTTTGTATGGAAAAAAATTGTATATAAAATAATTTTGTTAGTGCATTTATGTTTTTTCTGGTGTATAACGTATATTATATTTTTAGTGAAATTTTGCCTTGAAAATGTTTTAAAAATACGAAAATTCGGCACATTTTTATAAACTTTTATTAAATAAAATTTAATAAAAAACATACATTATATTGGTCTATAATTAGCCACTAATTAGACTCAAAGATATAGCACGGAATATGATCGAGCCTCAAATTAAACTTCGAAGTACCTGAAGCTTATCTAATTCACTTACTACTAAAATCAGTAATTTATTAGCCACTTATGCAAGCGAAAAGACACAAAACGTTTCTCAATTAAAAAACATTAAAAACCACAAAAATTGTTATGTATGTCCATTGTCCATCTAAAATATCAATGTTTCCACCACAAGGCGCAGTAATTGTTGGTTCAACATATTCAAAGAGCATTCGTAAAAACAGTTACCTGTAACAAGTGCAAAAATAATGTCACACAGTAACTTTAAAAAACTTTCCATATGTATAGCGAAGTATAATATTATTTATTAAAGAATATATTTTAATACAATGTGTATTTCAACTAGTCATTGTTACAGAAATAAAGGTAATATTTACGTAACAATCTGACTTTTAATTCTAAAATTAGAGTCCTTCATATGAGTCCAAATGGCACCTTGGTTGGATGTGTAAAAAATATGTTGGTTGGATTACGGTTAATAGACTTTTTTGATAAGAATTTTAAAAAAACGATTAACAATTTATAAGTCCTAGAAATTATATTTATTAATTAAGCAACAAAGTAAGCAAAGGGACTTACATATTACGATAAGTTTTGGAAAATTTTATGTAGAATTAAATTTTAATGTAAATTTTATGTTGCACAAGCATTGTGTTCTGCAAAGTTACAAAAATTGTATTTAAATTTGTTTATAATTATAATTTTTAAATTTATAAATTTTAAATTGAGAAAAACAATTTAAGTTAAAATAAAATAATATACCAATTTATTTCAATATTTTATGTAAATTAAAACATATAAATTAAGCGGAATATTTCATTTCATAAGGTAGTCAGCAAATAAATCACTGACAAAGATGTTCAAATGCTACCCGGTTAATTTTTCGATTGAGCGTTGTGATTGTTTGGAAATTTCAAATTAAGTTTTTTTTTTTCGCTGGCGCTACATCCCATAGAGAGATTTGGCCGCTTTTTCGGTACTAAGGGAATATTTTCGAAAGGGTTTAAGCAGGTGAAAATTATTCCCCATATAGAGTATTTGGTTGCATGTGTAATATACATACATTTATAAATTTTGACAGATGTCCACATGTGGAAAATGGATGTGGAATTCGAGAATAGGGCCCCTGTCTCCTGTTTTTATGTCTATGATTTTATCGTGCGTCAACTATTCGTCTTTAAAGAACTGCAAAAGGCGCTATAATCGCAACTAGTTAAAGATGAACAGCAATTCAGTGTTTATTTTTATGTAACATATGATAGTTCTGAATTATTTTGTCGCTGAATAAATAAATGTATCTTTCATGTGCAATAAAAGATTGTTTTAAACCGAAATCAATAACAAAATTGAACAATTATATATTTTTTTGATTGTTTTTCACCTTTAACTCTAGTTTCAATATCGCTCACCAGATGTCAGCCACTTTGCGGTAAGAAGCGGATATGGCTTGTGTGTGCCATTTGTGTAGGTTTTGCTTGAAGGGATATTGCAATAATTATGTAAATCACTTTATACGAAGCACAACCAAGAACCAACAACAAAATAATATTTTTAACACGTTGACTGCCACCACATGAAAAAAAAATTATGATTTTTATTCAATTTTTCTAAACATAAAGTTGAATTACCCTCATATTACCTACGTTATGATGATACTACTATTTTCTAAAATCGCAAATGTTAGTATTTATTTGGTTTGAATCCTAACGTGAAAAGACTTCCATTTTGCAGTTTTGTAAACGTGTGTCCTTTGGGTGGATCACATTGCAGTCAACACGTTAGGAGGAGATAGAAATAACTCAATTCCCAAGTATTTTTCTCTTTCTCTATTTTACATATTTATTTGTACCGTTTTACGCTCTCTCAGAAATTTATTTGTGTGCTTTATGTTCAAGTAGTCAAATTAGAAAAAAGAGTATGTAGATAATTCCTAATGCGTTTTTAATTCTTTGTGGTTAAAAATATTTTACATACGATTTTCTTAAAGTGACTTTTTGATTTTTTTTTGGTTTGTTTTATAAATAATCCTAAATAAGGAATACTTTTAAATTTTTATTTTTTGAAAACTAAGTTTTTTTTTAAGGTTCGAAAGTTTCTTAAATTTTATTGTATTGAAACCCTTAGTACATTTTCTGTTTTATTATGAAAGCTCTTGCAAAGCGATATTTTAAAACGAAAAATCCTAAAATGGGAAAATTTAAAAAAATCGAGCTCGAGAAAAATTTAATGCTGATACGTTGTTAAATGCAGTGACTCGTATTTATGCGAATAATTTAAAAGATTTTAAAATTCCAAGGCATAATTAAAAATGTTTCAAAAACCTGTGCGACGAATTAAAACTAAAAAATTCGATTGTAAACCGTCGACGGGTATATTACATTTGGAATTATAACATTAAAGAACAAAAATTTGGTGATAAAGTTGGTGAAAATGTTGTTAGTAACGATCATATCCCGGTAATTTCACCCAGCGTAAATTTATTTTGTAGTGATAATTCTTTTAATTGTGGTAAGGGAAGCGACGAGTTTCAAATGGTTCATTTTCCTAATGATAATGAGCTAAATATTGAGAAAATGCCGATAATTATCGAGGAATCTAAAACAAAGGATTGGTTACCACGCGGGTTTTTTAAAACTCAAATTAGTTCAAGTGAAAACTGTCTTGAATCAATTGGAGAAAGCTTAAGGAAAGCCCTTGTTGATTCCAATAATTCTTGTGTTCTTTGTTTTCAAACAATAAATTGGAATAAATTAACCAATATATTTGTCGTTAACGCTATTTGTAAATACAAACCGCATAAACAGAAATATAAATTTATTATTTCTTATAAAAAGTTTGTGAGCATGTACATTGTACACAATAGAGGAGGATTTGCAATATTACGGTGTACTTAAAGAATTTATGCAACTTAAGTGTCCCAATTTGTTTAATTTGGAACAGCTAAATGACGTAAATATTGATCTTTTGACTGCAGGGAACACGCAACATGTTTTCAAAATTGACGTTTTGAGAAAGGCAAGACCAGTACGATTGCACATCAATGATCTCGTCAAACAGTGCGAGGTGCATAACGTCATCTATAGACTTAATGATCAATTTGGTAAGGATAAATATATTTATATTATCGCTGATCCATTGTTCGTTATTTTAATGAGGTCGGTTACTCTAAAATTTTTGAATTTATCAGATATGGTTATTTATATTGATGCAACTGGAGGATTAGTTCGAAATCCGAAATGCTGTAACCATCACAATTTTCCTCGGGTTTATTATTATGCGTGTGTAATAAAAATTTATGGAATAATTGTACCGATTGCAGAATTAATTTCTGCTAGGCACGATTCTGCTGCAATAGGTTCGTTTTTACATTTTTTTCATTATGAATTGGTACATTCGAAATCAAGGTAGCATGCATAAATATATAAGTTGCATAAATATTTCGTTAGTGGTTGGTCTTGAGTATTTATTAATAGTGTATTGAAAGAAATGTATGATGGTATTGCGATCAAGCAAAATATCTCATTTTATCCTATCAAATTATAAGAGGTCATTCACTTTTAAACAATTTAGTGGACATTTTCATCTGCTGTTCTCATTTTGCTGCCATAATTATTCGGCAAATCAAATCAAGAATAATTAACTGCAAAAAATAAATTGCGGGAATTTATAATGATAATTTTTTTTCCATTATCGATGCTAAGGGAATGGCCCAAATTGAATCATTATTCAGAGTTTTTTGTTTAGTTTGTTGCTCTAAATTCAAGAATAAAATTTTTACGAAAACGTACGCTGATCTTTTAAATATATCCACGTTCAGTTCTTTTGAAAATACTTCAATTATTGACCATATCCAAATCAATAATTTGTTAAAAGATCATGAGGTTGTCGATGAAATTCATTTTGTTTCCGATGAATCACCTTACTTGAATACGTTAACCAATATTTTAAAAGAATCGTTAAAAGAAATTAAGCGTTCGTCAGATGAAAAACGATACGATGAAAATGAATTTTATTGTGCTGTTTTTGTAAGTTTTTGTACTAAAAAGTATTTCACTTACTTGCCCTTATGGATCACAATTTTTTTACAATATTTTAAAGAAACCAATCGTGTTTCTAATGCCAATTGTGAAAATTGGTTTAACATTGTGAAACACAATTTGATTAAACAACCTAATCAGAAGTTAGGAAGATTTATTGACGCTTTTAGGGAAAAGATATTATTAATAAATAATTCCATAAATTTAGCGCCCGATTTACTAAGCCGTCAAAAAAAATGTATAAAAACAAAATTGTTGTACACTCCACCAACACCATTATCCCGACAAACAATTGTTAACCGCAACAAGATTCACGGTTTCCAAACCGTAAAAAGTCGGTTGAAAAATTAAAGCAAAACAGAAAATATCTATCCGAAGGCTATCCGATTTAAAAAAAGACGGAGAAAGCAAATACTAAGCGAACACAACTAAATTATTTTAATAAAATTTACTTATCGACAGCAACCGATTCAAACACGAAAAGAAAACGCAACCTAGTCTGTCAAAAACCTAGGATATTATTGTCTTAAGTCGGTTATAAAGCAATACTAAAATGTTTATTTAGTAGGTACCGCAGACAGTTTTAAGTCGGTAAAATTATTTACATTTTACAGCCAAGTGGGCTATAAAGTATCCCGACAAACATTGTTATTAAGCGCGACAAGCTTCATGGGTTTGGGACCGTAAAAAGTCGGTTGAAAAATTGAAGCAAAATAAGTACCTACCCGAAGGGTATCCGATTGTAAAATGAATAAAAGGAAAAATAACGAACACGAAAAGACTAACAATTCATGTAATACATGACTTTTCAACTGAATTTGGTTTGGTCGTTCGACGACGACGTGATGAAAAACAATTCTGTGTTCTGTGATAAAAGTAATTTGTGTACTGTGTTAATAAAATAAGTTTGAATTTGTAAAAATAAAGTGAAATCATTTACAGTAAATATTTATTTTATTTTTATATTAATAATTGTTATATTGTGTAATATATATTTATTTCAATTTTAATGTTATAAGTATTAAATTTGTTAATTATTTATTGTAACAAACATAAAAGCCGAGATGAAAATGGCTGTATTGTAGTGGGGGCTTTCATGTGCGTTTTTATATTTGATACGATAAATAATTTACTCATAATATATTGAATATATATTTATAATTTAACTGCTTTACAAGTATGTATGTACCAAGTCGAAACCGCATGGTTCTTGCCATTTTCTTTTGGGAATTTGGTATTGGAAAATAACCGATGTGGGACTAGAGACTGTACAGTATTTTTTCAGACTTTACTTTCCTCAAGTAAAACCAAAACACCGTGTTTGGGCGGTCCTTAAAATTTCAAAAAGGAGGCGAACCGGTATTTTATAGTCCAGTAGCCTGTTACATGTAAGCAAATTTATCGAACAGAAAACTGTCTTAATGTACGTGCAATTAGAATTTTCGTATTGACAAATAACCGACGTAATACTTAAAACCCGCAGGGTTTTCACAGATTATTTTTGCTTTAAACCGTATAAAAAAACTTTCTTAGGAATAAAATAGGAATTATTAAATATTAAATTTATTCTATAATATTGTATTTTTATATTTTTTTATCTTAGATATAAACAAGTATTTCGCCGAGCTCATAAATAAGTTAGAACTAGTACGTAGTGTGCACAATTACTCAAAAACCGCTAATGCATACCAGAGAAACCTACTTCTATACATACATCTACAATCTACATCTATACATACATCTATTCAACTTTACATCTGTACACCTGTACATACATAAATTATATAATTATGTAATTATGTATTAAATTAAATTTCAAAATAATTCAATAACATTTTTTTTTTTCAATGTATGTAAGTAATTTTTCAGTACTCGTACTTTAGTACAATATGTATATGTATAAATTAATTAAAATAAATATGAATTAACATTATCAAAAACAGGTATTATTTTATTAATTATTTTCATTAGGGGCATTTTGGACAAAATTAAAAACGAACAAACTTCATGATGAAGGGCTTGACATAAACCGAGGGATTTTCAGTTTTATGTCGATTATTCGTCAATGCTAATGGTATTACTAATTATAGTAATTTTGCGTGTCTCCATGCCAAAAGAGTCTCGCAGAAAAACCGTGAACTGCCAGCCTTACGTCGGTTTATTAATAATTCCTATATTATTCCTAAGACAGTTTTTTTATACGGTTTGAAACGAAAAAAAATCTGTGAAAACACTGCGCTTTTTAAGTATTAAGTCGGTTATATGTCAATACCAAAATTCCAATTGCACGTACATTAAGTCGGTTTTGTGTTAGATAAATTTACTTACATTTTACAGGCTAGTGGACTATAAAGCATCGGTTCAACCTTCGTGTTCAAATTTTAAGGACCGCCCAAGGTCTTCCAAAACACTGTATTTTGGTTTTACTTGAGGAAAGCAAAGTCTGAAAAAATACCGTACGGTCCTCTAGTCCCACATCGGTTATTTTCCAATACCAATTTCTCAAATTGTTTGTCGGGTATGTAAGCCGAAAACAAAACCACAGGACGAAGTGGATCCGTATGATCCCAATTTAGAAGAGTTTTGGGGAAAAAAGACAAGCAGAAAAACTAAATATGTAGGGCGCGCGGCTCTCCGTCGTTATACAACCTAAAAGACTCGGCTTCATAAATAAACAGTATTTCGACAAACTATGTAATGAAGGATTCTGTTTAAACGTATTTAAATTTAATTTCATCGGACGAGATATTCCTCTGAATAATGTATGCTTCTCATCCTTACACGGGACAAAATATCTTACTTCGGATGTTTTGTAAATTTCTGCGAGCCTTTTATTTAAAAATAGAAACGACGTATGTATTGACCCTCTATTAGGAATACGAATTTTTGAGTCGGGAAGAACTTTAAAGTTTTCATCAAAAAGGTTGGATCCAACAATTTGTCGTAATAAACGGATAATTTATTTACCTTGTTGTTTAAATAGTCACTGGATGTTACATATTTATTATTGATTTACATTTGAAAAAGATAACTTCCTATGACCCTATTAACCCGGAAACAAACTTACACTCTCTTGCCACTACATGTTTGCCGATAGAAGAAAGTTTTGAGATATCAATTTTCTTAGACATGCATAAGATTCAAAATTTCACTTTTTCGAATCATCGATATTTCAATAGGTAAACCCCATATGAAATTTTAGTGGTTCATCATGATTAAATTACACACATAGACCTATCAGAAAATCATAGTGGCATGTTTGCCGATGGAAAAAAGTTTTGAGATATCGATTTTCTGAGATATTGGTAATATTAAGTTTTTAAATTGTCAAACATTGTCGATTAATATATTGTTAACGCATTGATCCTTTATTAAGATAAAGGGGATTGGCTCTTTGAAAGTCCAAATAGTTTAAATCTTAATAAATCTTGTCTCTTTGGAGTTTTTTAATTTAGCATTAAGTTCGAATAATAAATTTGCCCGAATGTATGCTTTTTAAATACATACATACGCATTTTTGTTGTTGTTGTCAAATCTAATATTAATTTAGGATAAACTTCATGCGCATCAATAAACCGATAATACACACTGTTTAAATCCAAATGTACAGTTTTTAAAGACAGTGTTCATACACTAACTTGTATTTCACAAGTAAACATTTTAACTAAATTGTGTTAATGATCATACATAGAACTACAAAACTTGCATCGTATTTTAATTAATAATTTCGTTAGAAATAGTCATACGGCCTAGATAAATATGTCCTCATTAGCACTATACACCAATTTGTTAAGGTCAGATTTCACTAATGGCATACCTACTACTACAATTATAGATTTATTATTCACTATATCTTTAGCACCATATATTTATTATTATTAAAATAGATTATTACTTTAATTAAATAGTTATAAAATCATTACTTGAGTCACACTGCCCAACTGGACATTAATCTCACAGTAAACAAAAAAAAAAAAAAAATTAAAGGTTAAGTCACCGGACACACGCACGTCTTTACTCTTCAACCATTGAAACGAGAATCCTCTCCTCATACATCATATCCCCCCAATCCCCCATACATAACACGCGTAATTAACGGAATATCGGCCGAAATGTTCGAAAGAGTGCTCGAAAATTGGACCCACAGAATGGAGCCAGTCGCGGACAACATTTAAAAGAAATTATTTTCAAACATTAAATGTCATAAACCGAACTTACGTCACAAATACAATTTTTGATTATTAAATTGATTTTAATGCGTTTTATTTCAGAAAAACTTCCGGAAGCTCTTATTGGATCACCCTTTAATAGAACTGCAATTGCTTACCATTAAATATCCATTGAAATATTTTCCTTAATCTCATTTATCTGGAATTAAATTATAACAGTAACTTTTATTCTTAAATGTATTTACTTATGTATGTATCCAAAAAATTATTCATTTATAACTAAATGTCAAATTTATCAAAAACAAAACCAGTGATATCAATAAACAAGTAATTATATTATTTCACCACGGGCATGACAGTACTAATAAAAACATCGCTATGTAGTATTGTTAGTGCTGGTTTATAGGTGTCACGGGTTATGGACAAAATGTAAAATTATGATTAAGCATAAATTGAAAAATTTAAAAATCATTATTTTTGTGATGAACGTGAGATTAAGTGCCTAAAATATTTTATAGTATAAAGCCAAGGATTAACGTTAAAAGTAAAGATTTATTGTTGAGGCGTATTCAAATAAAATTTATAAAAATTACTTTTGCATTTATTTAAAATTAAATAAGGTTCAAATAAAATTTGTTTTTTATTCACATTTGAACGAACATTATGGTTTTGTGGCCAGTGCATGGAGATACTGATAAAATATATTTGAGTGTGTCGATTTGCAGAATCTTTTCCACGAGAAACGGATTCTTTCCAAAAAAAAGTTGATTAAACCAAAAACGGGATTTCATCAAGCAAAGGATTTTTTCCCAAAATAAATTAAAACTCAAAACTTTATAATTTTTTCGATTTATTTAATGCACATAATTAAAATGTTAATTTGATGGTTTTCTCCATACCAATCGATTTCGTAAATTCGTAATTTTTTGTGCACTAGACCAAATAATGAAAATATCCCTTGATTTGACCTTTGCATTTCGTTTGGGAATTTATTAGGATACAACGCAACGATACTGTAACCCGTCAAACTGTTATTAAGTTGATAACCTGTTTGGTAATTTCTGCTCCAATTCGGTTTCATGCTTCTTGTGTATTTTATAGAACTACCCATTTGCGACAACCGAATAAATTGACCTACCGAACTATTCGGACCCGTATGCATTTTAATTAAACTTTATGATAACCTCTTTTACTTGTTTATCAGAACTGAGAAAAAAGTTGTGACTGTACCTTTTTAGTTAGCCTAAAGGAATTAGCTTGTACAAAGAACGAAATATACTGTATTACACGACCGACCATTGGTTGGGCATATCGATCATTCGGTTGAGTTAATCGATTATTGGTTAAGGAATATTACAAATTATAGTTGCCGTGACCACTGATCGATTATAATAATAGACTTGGTTATTAAAGCCACTTTCTATAAACGGTTAGTGCAATCCTATTTCGGTTATTACATAATCAAAAGTAGTTAATAAAGCCACAATCATTTGTTTTTTCAACCGAATAGGATTGTTGCTAGTTGATTTAACCGAATTAGTTTATTGCCTTAACTGAATAAAATTGCAGTCAGTTATTGATTTGGTTTATTTGATTGAACCGATTCAATTCTGCCTATAGTTAACCCAACCGAATTAAATTGTTTTTCAAATTTTCCTTCAATCGAGCAGAATTGTTGCTACTAAAAATTTCAAACCTTTAGATCAACAACCTCAATTCGTTCAGATATTCTTTCAAAGTACTTCATACCATTAATTACCTGTAACTATCAGGAATTTTATTTTATAATTACTCAATTATTCAATGAAATGGGGATTGAAAAATATCTAATAGAATTGAGATTTTATTAAAATTAATATCGATAAAATATAGTAAATTTTGCTTTACAAAAGATATCACTTGAATCCCCTGATGGAAAAACAAACAGTTTCTTTAAGTTTATAGTTTTCTTTATTAGTTTCAATTTTAATTTATTATAAAATATTAATAAAGTTATTATTGATCAAAAATATTTTTAAAGATTTAATAAAATAAAACATTATTATTAGTAATCCCAAATAACAAAAGAATCTCCATTTGCACTTGTTGCTATAAACGAATTGTGCATATAAATAATATTGATTAAATCGAGCACTAAGAATTTGTCTATCTTTTCGATTCGATATGCAAAATAATCCGTGCCAAAAAATAATGGTTCTAGAAGTTGGTAGTATAAATAACATTTTTTGCCAAAAGTTACTATATGATGTATTAAGCCAATGGCTTCTGGAATATAGAAGCCATACTGCTGGCTACGTCACTCAATTTATGTCGACAGTTCCATTATTCTTCTGTAGATGGCAGTAATGTTAGAAAAATGAAAGAAAATAAAACATGAAAACGAAGAGGGCCATGTGAAAAGTATAGCTATAGGAAATAAATTAGTATTAAACCAAGCGCAAGGAAGGAAGGGTGTACGTCGTGTTTTTTTTTTTCATAATTTGAAATTATTAATGGGATTATAGCTTAGATATATTTTTCTAACTTATTTTCCATTTTGAGTTAATATTTATTTATATTTAAATGATTATTTTATTAAAAATTTTATTAGTTTTGAATTTTGCAGAAAATTGCCGGAAATAAAAATATGTGTAACCTTCCTTTCGTACGCATTCTATTTCTCTCTACTCTTTCATTTTTCGAACGTTCATCGCCATCTGTTCTATGTCGATGAAATAAAAAAATAATAATTTTGCTTGCAGTAGTATGGCTTGTATATTCTAGAAGGCATTGATTAAGCCAAACATTGGTTCATCATTTGTACACACACCAACACATATTACCATTTGTTCTTTTAATAATATACTTTTAAAGTTTAACCAATTAACTTTGAAAATAGCATCCCTTTCAGTTGGTTTAAAATTGAACTTTAGGAATTTTGAACTACTAAGGTTATATTTTGGTCCGTGATTACTAGAAGTATAACAAAGATCTTCGTAATTTAAAAACTAAATTGGAAGTTTTTAGTTGATGTTTAATATTCATAGTTTTTAAGATATTTATTCTGTTGTTAGATGTGCAGCCACATTTTTTGAATATTTGACGTTTTGCTTCAAACCTCATAGAATTTAAGGCAACAATTTGCCCAATGTTTTCGGTAATTGTTGGATAATGTATGAGAAAATGAAATTTTGGCTTCAGTTGAGTTTTCGATACTTTGATATATAATAAATTGTGATGGGCTATTAAATCTTTTAAATATTTCGTAGAATTAGGATAATGTTTTTTACTGAAAACAAGCGAAATAATTTCTCTGGGAGATTGAAGTAGTTTCCATTCTTGGGATGAACCAGGAATTAAATCGCGAATTAATAATGGAAAATTAGTTATGAAGATCAGCATTTTTGAAGCTGATAGCTTTAATTTATTAAAAGAAAGACTGTTCGAATTTAAAAGAGGGGTGTGTGTACTAAAGGACCAAAGTTGAATATTTCAATGTGCCTATTTAGTTGCTGGAGAGTAAGATATTTCTCATTCAAAATGAATGATTTTAGAATAGGTCGTAATGGCAAATTCCTTCTAATAAATCATGCATACAATCCGCACTAAATTTTGAACCACATAAAAATTGGTTAAAGAATTCCAAATGGAACATTCTTTAATTCCAGTAACTTTTATGTTGTTCACATTTATGTCTTTCTCATAGTTACTAATATTTCTTAAGTGTTCGTTTTGTTCGAATACATACTATGTGTTTCATACTATCATAATTGCTTCTGCAAAAGCGGCAATAGTGCAAAGAATTAAACGATTCTGTAAAACCTATGATTGAATTCATTCCCAAGTCGTCACCAGTGAAAACACATGGTATTAGTTTAATAATTCTGTAACTTTTGTAGTTAATATGAATCCCTCAATTTTGTAAGCTATTAAGGTTTTCTATAAGAACTTCAAAAATTTGTTCATTATACCAAATTTTTTTCTGTCCTCTGAAAAAAACAACATGGCTAAGAGGATTTGAGATAATTTTAATGATATACATATAATCGGGAAGACTCATAATTTTAATATAAACCGCTCCAATTTTGTACACCCCACTATGAGAGCCTAATGGGTTTAGATTAGTTTAGATGGGGAATTAGCAAAATATTCGAATCATTTTGTGGATTAAAATATTTTTTTTTTGTTGCCACAAAGGGCTTTGAATTATATTACAAATTGTGGAAGTTACATTTTCTACATAACTGATATAATCTTCAATAATTTTCGATATTGGTGTTTGCAAAAACATTACTGGAAGCAACTGTGTAAGATTAACCATTTGCATGAAGTAATCGGATTTAATAATTTTGATACTATTTTCTAGAATTAACTTGAGTAAATTCGGAACCTAGTTTAACATGCTGGAAATCAACTAAAATATTCATATCTGACAATTTTTAAAAATTAAAAACTCTAATTTAAGGTATTTAAGGCTTAAAAGAGATGTTAAAATTGAAACTATGTCTTTATTAAAATTATTTTCAGCGTCTTTGGCAAGTTGCATGTGCTACTAAAATATATTTATCATAGAATGAAAATAAAGATTTAAGTATTTCTATTGCTAGTACTTCGTGGAATTCTATCGTCATTTAGTGTTTTCTAAATTACTTTCAATAAGTCTTTAGATGTATCATTATTATCAATTGTCTTCTTTTCTACCATAATCATATTTTCTCCAATAAAATCAAATTCTATAGAAGCGTCGTTTTCAGCTGGTCTTAAAGTTGTAGAAACCTGAGTATCTACAGATGTGTGATTCTGATTGTCAGAGTGAGCTCGTTTTATATGGTTAACGTGTTTATACAAACGGAATAAACTCTCTCTGACAATTATTATCTGAACAACTGAATCGTTTTAGATTTGGGTTAAATGCACACCCACGTTGGCACACCCTAGTTGGCCATATTCCAGAACTTTATCCAAAAATCATTTTAGAATCCCATTTCCATCGCGCATATCAAATTTTATCAAAAATGGATAAGAAATGGCCAAGTTCCATCCTAGTTGGCCATATTCCAGAACTTTATCAAAAAATCATTTTAGAATCCCATTTCCATCGTACATGCCGAATTTCATCAAAATCGGATAAGAAATGGCCTAGTTCCATCCTAGTTGGCCATATTCCAGAACTTTATCCAAAAATCACTTTAGAATCCCATTTCCATCGTACATGCCGAATTTCATCAAAATCGGATAAGAAATGGCCAAGTTCCATCCTAGTTGGCCATATTCCAGAACTTTATTCAATAATCATTTTAGAACCCCATTTCCATCGCGCATACCAAATTTCATCAAAATCGGTTAAGAAATGGCCAAGTTCCATCCCAGTTGGCCATATTCCAGAACTTTATCCAAACATCACTTTAGAATCCCATTTCCAACGTACATTCTGAATTACATCAAAATCGGATAAGAAATGGCCAGTTGCTCCCTAGTTGGCCATTTTCCAGAATTCCATCCAAAAACCAGTTTAGCATCCCCTTTCTATCGTACATACTGAATTTCATCAAAATCGGATAAGAAATGGCTAAGTTCCTTCCTAGTTGGCCATTTTCCAGAACTTCATCCACGAATCATTTTAGAATCCCATTTCAATAACGCATACCAAATTTCACTAAAATCGGATGAGAAATGGCCAAGTCCCATAATAATTGGTCATATTGCATAACTTTATTTAATTTTCTGTCGTCTCTTATGGGCGAGTATTGCAAAAAAAATCTTACGATCGTTAAGGGTTAACAAATAACTAACGCAAAATGTGAAAAAAGTCGTTTTTTTTTATTTTGATGATCACTTGTTCCTTTAATTGTTTTGTAAAACTTTGATCAATCTGTCCGGAAAAACGGTTTGGATGGATCAATTTGAAAATAATACAGGGCTATTAGTAGTACATTGAACTGTAAAATGATCTGGCAACATTAGTCTTTTCATCAATATTTGTAAAGTAACGGTAGATTTACTAAGCCAACCGAAAAAGTCGTTTTTTGTACTTTTTTCAAATCAGTATTGAGCGTGAAAAAGAAATTTGTTCTCAACTAATCATCAAAGGGTCTTGTAGGAAAATTTACTGAAGTTTTTAAGGCTGCCCTAAAGTTTACTGTGCAATCATTGGTTGCTGAGATATCGATGATCAAAGGCAAAAGGATCTTTTTTGATTCAAAGTCAGATATCTCAGCAAAAAGTTGACATAGAGAGACCAGAATGAAAATATATGTACGCCTAATTAACAGGCTAACCGACCTATGCATTGGTTTAACTTAAAAAAAATTCCGCGCCCATGGATCCTTACAAAAAAAAAAAAAAAATTCGAATTTTTTTATTTCGCGCTCTTCTTTCTTATGATTGCGTGATAACGGTATCTCACAAAAATTTTCCGCTCAAAACTAGAGATTTGAAGCTTTAAAATGCTTTTCTTTTCATCTCTGTACGACCGTATTTTACAAAGATACAGCTCTTCAAAAAACACTAAAAAAATTGAAAAAAATTAGTGTTCCTTTAATTTTTTGGAGTAGTGTATATTATTTTGAATAAATGCAAAACCTGCTAAAATTCTCTTTAGAAAGCCTGCTCATTTTGCTGATACGCAGATACATACTTATACCCCTATTATGGTTCTCACCTCACCGAAAAATTTCATACAAATCAAGTCACATTTGCATAGTATTTTTCGGTGAGGTGAGAATCATAATAGGGGTGTAATAAACCTCAACGTTAAGGCGTAGTAGTGACTACGAAAAACCATAGAAAAAAAATTTAAATTTAGTTTATCACTAACACCACACCACGTATAGGTCACACACACTACTAACGTCGATAATTTGAGCATTTTTTACTCTCTATTGTTTGCAAACCTACTAACACCACACCATGTATTTATCACACATACTGCTAACGCCGACGATATTTGAGCATTTTTACTCTCTATTCTTTGCTTTGATCTATGTACAAACAAATTTTCAAACATATGTTTTTTTGTTTTTCATAATGACATTGCCTTGCCGCATGATTCGTGTTGTTTTTTTGTATATAAATGTTATAAATGTTTTTTTAACTTTTTGTTTTGAGATTATCAGTACGAAACCAAACTACCCACAGAAAACGCAAGGAAAGGTTTTCATTTTAAGAGTCAAAATACATTTTGTATTAACTCTCGGGTTAAAGTACGGGGGGGGGGGGGGGGGGGGGGGATTTTGATATTTCTACTTTTTTGGTAGATATATTATAAATGACTGGCCTCTTCATTTTTCTGATTGACAAGTCGAAAATGTTGTGAATGCCATTATTATTAATATATTGTGTCTATAAAAAGCCGAAAGAATCTTATTGATTTAATACAGAGAACTAAACTTCTCTTTCAACAATATTATTATGCTTTGTTGTTGTAAGTTGTATTCGATATTCTCTGTTTTTACTCTACTAACTACTTCTACAATAAAAAAAAAACATACGGAATGTCAAAAATACCGGCCTTAAAGGGAATATTTCCGAATAAATTATTTCTGAACAATTCATGTAAATTATGTAACATCATACAAAATAAATAAAAATTCAAATTTTAAATAAAAATATAAAATATGTAATTTAAATCTTCTTTGTGATTTACTAATTTGACAGATTCGTTTTTATTGTCTTTTTATGATACATTTTACTCTCTTTCAGTTTCGTAGTATGCGATTGTTTATGTTTTTTCTACACTGTATTCACAACCGTACATGTACATGGTGACGTATCGCTAATACAATCTCACATTGAGGTATTTTTACGGCAATAGTATACAATACCTTGGGCTTTCTAAAGAGAATTGTAGAAGGTTTTGATAAATGTCCAAACAGCTGCACTCTTCGGCGGATTCTTAATGTTTAACGCTTGGTACAAATAGAAGTATTGCTGTACGGCTTCTATGGGATCGCGAAACATGTATTTTTTGTCAATTAAGGTGACATAAGTCTGGAGCGAATTGAACGGACTCAAGAACCCTAATCGAGGCTGCAAACCACGAGTTGCTTCATCGATTTTCCTATCGGAGTCGCCTGCCTTTTCCAATGTCTGAGAACAAAATATGTAAAATGAATAGTTAGTATCCTTGTTCTGTGTAAACAGATTTGTAGAAATGTACAATCACATTTATTTTGCAAATCCTTTAAATTATTTTGGTTTTTGGATATAATGCTAAAACCTCCAACCTTGACACTGATGCCTACGGTTCATAAGGCCGATTATGTACCATAAAATATCCTTGTGGTTAACGTACATTACATGAGAATTAGCAGAGTTGAAACTGGAAAGAACTGGAGTTGAGCGGCTGTGCCGTAATATTGGAGTCAGTTTTTTTGAATTAATATTTGCTAGCCACCTTTTGTACACTTTAGTGTGAATGAGAATTTGCTCAACATAAAGTGTGCGAAAGTTAATTTATGTAATTTTATGTAAATAAATAAACAATTCATCATACATACAACAATTGATTTTTTTTAACTTACCTCAAAGTAAACAACGAATTTTTTCTGAATTTTGATCTTTGATGCTTTGAACGTCCGTTTACCTAATGTAGACTTAATTGTGGTCGAAGGAAAGAAATAGGGAAGCACCAGGAAACTTATTACTATCTTACTACCTAGAAGACAAATATTTATTTAGACAGTTGTATAATGTTTTCACCTGCATATATGTTATTATATCGGTATGTACATATATGCAACATTATATAAATAATTAACTTAATTACGTGCTCACTGAAAGGAAACGCACTAAAATTTCATGGTGACGCGCATATGGCGCGCCGGCTTTATAATTCAATTTGTATACACTTTTGTAGTTAAAATAGTTGTTACAATTATTAAAAAGATAATTAATTTATTTTTCACCACGCACTACACTCACTCAAAATTATTTCTGATTGAAATAATTTGTATACGTAAATCGGCATGAAATTACTTTTACGCTTAAAAATATGTCCGCGCGTACAAAAATGGTATCACGAATGTTTTCTATCATAGAAAAAAAGAAACGTAAACGAAGTGTGTTAGGGGCCGAGAGCCAAAAACGATAAGTATACAGAAAAGATACTCGTTCGTTTTCCGAGCGATGTCTTTTCAAGCGGATGAATAAAACAGGAGAAGCAAAAATGAATTTGTTTTGTTTTATATTCGCAGAAGTAGTAGCCGAATGAGATGAATTGTATGCTGTGTTTATGTAGGTAAAGTGCGGAGTGTGGACGTGCGCATATTGTGGCGATGAACGAAAAATTGAATTGGATGATGAGTGAGTTGCTACAGTTGTATTAGCTGTTTATTTCACAAAAGCATTAATTTACTTTCAGTGCACTCTACACTTTCTCGTAACCATTTGATGACATTTGGGTACTTTAAATTATTTGATTTATCCAAAACTTTTAAGTATATATTACTCCACGTATCAATACTTGATATAGTAGGATGCAATATATTTGAATCGTCTAAAAACTAAATGGAGAAAAATTTATAACTTAGTATTATTCTATATAAAGTCAAAATTATGTACTTACAAGTTTAAATATTTGCGTATTATTACTTTTAAAAATGGGAAACAATGCCAAATAATCGCTGGTAGTTATATTCGTGTCCCCTAAAATAATTGCCCTTTGATTGTAAGTAGTGATCCATTGTTGTACAATATGCTCAAAAGGGGAGCCATTTTGTTTTTTAAATTCTAAATCAGCGTTAATGTCGTCATTAATGTTTACTGCAAGTATGTATATACAAGAAAGCAGGAAAAATCCTTTTTAAATCAAACTAATAAAATGATTTATAGCAACGGTTTGTCAGTCGCAGATACATACTATAATACTGTTTACCAGTGTGAATTATTGTTTGTTTATGTGTATTCGTGTAAGAGTCGCTTTTTGAGTTTGTTTGAATGTTTGTTTATTTGTAAGTTTGCATATGTGTTTGTATGTGCAAGGGTTTATGCAAAACCAACAAAAATGTTTATACAAGCCGTGACGTGACGTGACGTTCGCTCTTTACACATATCCTATCAAAAAAGGTGCTCTATATTGTTGTTGCAATTTTAACTGAAAACAAACATACACATAAAATATAATAGTACATTGTGTCATTAGGATTAAAAGTGATACTTTGTTTGACGAGCAATTATATTTGCATGCGAGGCGAAGCGCAGCGTAGCCGAGCAAAAGCAAATATAATTGCGAGTCAAACAAAGTCACTTTTAATCCGAATAACACATACTATTTTTTCTCCAACGAAGAGTTTATGTCTTGTCGGTTTTACATTACTAATTATACAAGTAAGTACAAATTATGTAATTAATAACTTCAAAATTGAAACTAATTTTGTTGAAATATTTTGTAAAACTAAGGAGGTCATGACTTTCAAAATTGAAACTAATTTTGTTGAAATATTTTGTGAAACTAAGGAGGTCATGATATGAACGAAAAATAAAAAAAATAAAATAATTATTTCATATACATACATTATCCATATTATTGGATTTTCACTATAATATTTTTCTCCTAGTATTAAAAGTGCCTACTTTTACACCTAGGATTAAAAGTGTAGCTTAGCAACACACACATTTTTAAAATAGTAAGAAAAAGGCCAACTTTAATACCCAAAAACAGTATTAAAACTAGAGGCTTTTAAGACGTTGGGAGAAAAACAATATTTTAGATATTTTTGTATATCACATACTTTCTAATTTATTTTATACAAATTACTAATTACAATTAGTAATACTACACCTTAGCGTACATCTTTATAGCTTAAGTGTTTGTTCTGCATGGCTTGTATAAACATTTTTGTTGATTTAGGTTTATATGTGTGTACACTCACATGTGTATGTGTATGTATGTGTGTGTGTGTGTGTGTGTGTGTGTGTGTGTGTGTGTGTGTGTGTGTGTGTGTGTGTGTGTGTGTGTGTGTGTGTGTGTGTGTGTGTGTGTGTGTGTGTGTGTGTGTGTGTGTGTGTGTGTGTACGGGTGTGTGTATGGGGGTGTGTGTGTGTGTGTGGTGCTTGTGTGTTGGTGGGTGTACTTGTGTGTGCGTGTGCATCGAAATGTGTGTTTGTTTGTGGTAAGTTTATACGGGCTGTGTGTATTTATATATGTGCGAGTTGTACATATAGTTTTTAATTCTTTACTGACTTTTCGGTGCTGTTGGTATTGTTGTTCTACGGTTAATCAGGCCAGTAGAACACGGTACGTCGTACAACTTTCCTGATGGTTCTTGCCCATTTATCTCACACATGTATTACTGCTCTGCGATTTCGCATGTGAATACGCAAATAATTTCCGGAATATATATAAAGTCCTTGCGGTTCAATCTGAAATGCAAATTGAATATTATTTATAAATACTAAGGTATTTTAGTTTTGACTTACTCCAAATTAAAATTATTTTCCAAAAGATACTTAATGATACTTTTACTTAGTTTGGTTTTATCTGCATTACTTATACTATTAGTTTTGTGAAATATAGCTAAGACGATTTTAAAATCGAATGCTTTGAGATTTCGTAGTTTCTAAAATTATATAATAGGCATCAATTTTTTGTTTAATATTAAAAAGGTAATTTACATCGGCCGTTAGGGTGCTGCTCACGTGGGGGTTCAAACAATTCCCGGGAACTCTTCATTTGCATCCCAGGAAATCGTCTGACAAGGAATAGTAAATACTTCGAAGTTTCCTTCCAACAACTGTTGCTCCTCTAAATTTCCAAATGATGTTAATTCCGCAATGGAATTTTCACTAGCGAATGGAGAGAATGCCGCCCCGGTGGCACAGTTGTTAGCATGCTTGCTTCAAGCTCCGGAGGTCCCGGGTTCGATTCCCGGCGGGTGATGAAAAAATCACGGCTGGTTAATGTATGGATCAATGAACTAATCACTCATTATCCGTTGTAAAAATGATTACGAAACTTCACTATGAAGCGGCCAAGTCCCTCTATGGGATGTAGCGCCAGCGAAAAAAAAAAAAAAAAAAATGGAGAGAATATGTCCTGAGAGAAAAAAAAAATGGAGAGAATGTGTCCTCAAGCTCTACGGTTTCTGTTCAATTTGCTAAAAAAAAACAATCGCCTTACATAAGCAAACTCCCAATAATGTATGAATTCATATTTATTGATTTATTGGATTAGTAAGCGTGCAAAATTTTATGATGTGTGCGATTATTTCTATTCTGAAAAACGAAGTTGTTTTGGGTTTGGATACCAATTATACTTAAAAGGATAAAGATAATTTTCTTTGGGAGATAATAAAGCTTACATTTGAATTGCTCCATAAATCTTAGGGTGAGACCCAACTATCTAAAGGTATTAAAAAGGCAGACGCAAGTTCGACACAAACAATTCTAAAATGGGTTTGGTAAATATTTATTTCAAAAAAATGTATTGAAAAATTTATTTGTTAATTCACAGAATGGGCAACTTTACCTACTTCAGAAAAATTGTCTAGTTAAGGACATTTTTGAATACACTTTTTATAATAATTCCTAAATGCAGAAACCGATTTATAATTTGCTTTCGTAGTCTTGGCTTTACTCTGAACACATTTAGCTAGATTGACATCCTCTAAGTGTTATTTAAAAAACTACACTTTATTGTTGTATCCTTTATGTTTGTTATCAGTTTCAGGGCAAGATGCAACCAAAACGATTATTTTACCGAATTGGAATATTAAATGTTAAGTAATTCAGTGATCATGCTGAATACGATTAAAGTATGTTACAATAAAATATATGCTTTCTGCGCAGAGTTAACATAATAAACAAACAATTAAGACAGTGATTGCACAAATTTTGCTTTTAAGGCTTAAAATTATCAGCACGTTGATTGGTTGAACAGTTATTATTTTTTTTTTACGTGATTTAATTTTTCCGTAGAGGCACAAATAATTACTGTCTGCAGAATTAAACAAGGTTCAATTTTCGTTTTTTTTCATTAAAGATATTAGATACGCATAGTTATCACTGCCTTTAATAGTAACGGTTATTTGTTACGTGATTTAAAGAAAAATAACCTGATCCGATTTTAACGTCTAGTACTCCTAGAGTCCATCCCGCTGACGACTTATATTGATTTAAATACGCTACTAAATCAACGTCAGACATGACGCATGACGTCTGCTTATCATAAAACTGGATATCCGTTTGTAACTTAAAATGAATTTTTACTGTTTTGTAAATAAATTGTAAAAAAATAATAATAATATTAAAAAAATAAAAATCGTAGGAAATGTAATTTTATACCAGCTCGATGTAAGTCATCTTTAGATAATGAATCAAAGTCAACCTTGACTACAGCAGTACGATTTTGATAAAACACATTAACAAATAGCACCATTCGGTATAAAGAAATCTTAGTTAAACTAAAATTTAGTTAAAAGAATAAATAAATAAAAAATGTTATGTACTGGTGGTCCGAGTCATCTTGTCCTACTGTATTTCATTGCGTTTGAAAACAATGGGTGGATCCGCACGTTGAGACCACAAATTAAAATAGTAAGCTTTATAAATCTCTTGATGCTGGATGCGAAATAAAAAATAAATATATAGCGGCATAAATATGCCACCTATATTTTCAAATGTAGGCCACCGCGTGCTGGTTACACCCACGAAATACAACTGAACGTGCTTTTATTTATAAAGTTAAAGAAAATATATATTTAGTAAGAAGCACATTACACCGTATCTAATAGGGAAATTAAATATATTATTTACTGAACATATACAAATCAGAAAGAAATTGTTTAAGTTATATTTTCTTTAATATGGTGTATGAAAAAATGTAGTCAGAAAAACTTATCTGAGTTGGGTTGCCATTTTTAGTTATGTTTATCATTCATTTTTACACTTAAAATTGTTCAAAAAAACGTCCGAAAATTTCAAATATAGAGTAAAATGATTCCAAATAGAAAAACCTTTACGTTAAGACTATGTATAACTAGGGTTTGCTGCCCGGGTTAACCCGGTTTCAAAAACTCGGGTTTTTCCAAATGTGATGAACCCAAAAACCTGAGTTTCTTACTTAAAACCCGGCAAAATAAATTCTATTCAAAATAGGGTTGACAGTTTTCAGCTTTGGAAAATCCTAAACCCGAGCAAAACCCAGATTTTTGCAAACCCTAAGTAGCTATAACCATATTTATTTATTAAGTGGTTACGTTAAAAACAAGTTTTGAAATATTTAAGTATTTAAAATTTTGATAAAAAAAAAATTATTCTGATGGCGTCATAGCATAATAATAAAAAACTTTCCAACTCACATTTATTTCTTACACTAACAATATAACTTAAAGTAATACCTTAACCTTTAATTGTAATTGAGAGACAATTACCTATTTACGTTAATTTTTCACTATTCTATAACTATTTACACTAGCTAAATTGCACACACAAACTATTTTTATTTATAACAGTATGCGCGTCTACACTTCACGAAACTGTTTTAAAATTATGAGGTCAAATTTACAAAAAGCGCAATGTTGAGTTTGCCAGAAACACAATTAATTTGCGCTAATCGAAAAGGTAGTTGTCCCGACACCAATTCGGTCATCGCAACTTTGTTAAAGATTAAAATGAAAACTACATATAAATCGAAAACTACATATAAAAAAAATGAGAAACAATAATTTTATATCATAGTTTCATTGAAATTCCTTTACATATTTTTACAATTCGTCAAAAAAACAATTGTTTTTGAAACGCAAGCAAACTATTGCGTTTGTTTTGGAATCAAAAAATCTAAATTGCACGTAAATCAATAAAAAATTTATATGATACTTTGATTTACAATTGTTTCCTATTTTTATTATATGCAGTTTTCGAACCGCGATTGATTATCTCTCGCAGATTCTATAATCGATATGATTATTTTTTAATTTCAATTATTAGTATTTCGCGTACATTATAAAACAATTTATATTATTCATGTAGTGTACATGTTTGCAAAATAACCACAAATCATTTTGTAATTTTTTCAAATAGTGAATTTATTCTCGTCTCATATCATCTCACACCCTATATTCGAGATTTTCGATTGCAACGGAATTCCAAAATAAATAATTCCACTTTGATATTTTGGTATAACAACAGAATGATATGATTACATTGGACTACAATATTGTTCTCGCAACAGCGTTAGTTCAGTTAGTTTTGTTCGCAGTTGACACAAAAGCCGCATTTAATTGGTGTGACAAAATTACGTTTGTGGCAATTGAAATGAGGTTGTTACTTTAAAAACTATTAGGCTTACTCGGTTCTGACAACGAATGTCTATAGGAAATTAGCATCAACGGAGTTGAACATTTGGAAAGGAAGTTGTTGCAACTATCTGTGCATTAGTGCCCACCGTAGTTTGTTTGTACCAATCTCATGTCAATTGGAGCTATCGAAATTATGTTTTAGCAATGTAAAGTATTTTCTCGCGACTTCATGCCAACGAATCATTTCTCTCAGTGTAGCCATAAAAGAGTATATAAACTCAAAATACACAAAAAGGTGAAATGCGACAGTTAAGAGTTTCTTGTTTCACCAAATTTAGTTTTTGTTTCTTTCGTGAATATCTAAACTTTTTTCCATTTTGTTTTTTGGATTCATATTGCAAAGTAAAATATAAAATACCAAATTGATGGAACTCTTGATTAGCGAAAATTTAGTTTTTATTTCCTCGTGAATATCCAATATCCTTTTGTATTTTTTTGGTTCGCTACACATTGTTGAAAACTCATAACATTATTTAAGCTTATAAAAATGAAATTTTTTTAGTAGATGGTGTAATAAAACACATAGATTTTTCAAAACATCATCAACTAGATTAAAAATGCCATTTACTAGTAACACAGCATTTTCAAGTCAAATTCAACAATTTTCAAACCAAATTCAATAGTTCTCATACAAATTCACATTTGATCAGTTCAGGGCAAACAATCCATTGAATAAACCGATCATACCCTGTTAGACAATCTCCTTATACTTGATGACAGAACCAGCATTATTATAGCTACTACAGTTACACCTGGGTTTGGTTTATTTTGCTGGTTTGGTTATTTCGTAGCTCCATACATTATTTTCTGTTTGAACTTAAATGGCTGCTATTTCTCCCTTAGGTTTCTCTGCACTCCTTAATACTTTAATATTGATCGTGTAAGTCGATGGAATGATTAATGATGTTTGGTAATGATCGAATCCGGATTTTCTGATTTCGAGACATCATTACTGGTACATGTAGGAATATTGACAGTATTAACGTCATTATTATTTTTTTTTATTCTGTCGCCATTTTAGAAAACAAATTATTTTCTTATTGTAATGTAATAAGAATAACTATTAATTTTATTGAGATATCTGAGTTTTTTGATAATTTATAATCACCTGCTGGGAAAGTAAGTACGGAGTCATCGACTGTAAATATTGTAGTACTTCGGGATTTTATAGGATTGTACGAGACTCTTCCCGAGTTATGGAATCCCACAATCCCCGATTACATAAACAAGTCCAAAAGAGCAGCTAATCGCGCGGATGTTAAAAGAAAAATAAATACGCTTCTCTGTAATTTCAGAAAAGAATTAAATAAAATGGTACAATCGAAAAGATCGGGAATCGGGGTAAACGAAGTGTACCAACCTACTTCTTGGGTTTTCTGCCCTTCAATTTATCGACAAGTTCGAACAACCAGTGAATTCCAACGTTCAACAGACGGTCGAGGTTAATAAAATATATTTTATTTTATAATAATTTCAAATAATTTTCATTATTATCAACAAATTCCTTATTTTTCCTTTATGGATGTGTAAATAAAACAAAGAAAGTTTCTGTTTAATTAACTGATCTAAAATTTATTAATTCAGAAAGAAACATTTTAATATTTTACGTATAGCTTGACGTATAGCAACACTACCGCAGCATCTTTCCAATCTAAAACAGCGGCAAATTTTTTATCAAATTTTAAAATTTAATTTTTTTTTATATACTAAATTTAAGGATTTCTTTTTAAAAATAATACTTTTTATATAAAGTTGTATACCAGGGTTGCCACCTTCTCGCGAAAACAACCACCACGTTTTCCAAAATAACTTATAAAACAACATTTTTGGTTTCAAATATATATTTACTAATGAAAAATATACATTTGAAACCAAAAATATTGGGGTATAAAGCAATTAAAGAAAATGCAACGGTTGTCCTCGCGAGATGGTGGCAACCCTGGTGTAAACATACATATATGTGAAATTGTGTTAAAACTTTTATTTCATTTATTAAGTAATATTGTGAATGTGATACACAACAGAGCAAAACAAAACATGTTCGTTCTTGTTAAAATGTGTATTGAATTATAGAAGTTGCGATGATGGTAGTTCTATATAGCGAATCTGTATTGTTCTATTATAAAATCTGATAATGTGAAAAGTAACGCAGAATATTGGAACTATACATACACAAAGCAAATATACATGTATTCGATTCAAATGGGATTCTTACACCATATAATCGAGTACGTTTTAATTAAATTCGAAAACAGCCATGGTTGATACCATAGACATAGACAATGTATTTATCATAGATTCCTCGTTTCACTAAAATCATGGAAAAAATAAACTTCTGATATTTCCAATGTTATCGTTGTATTGCGTATACGTATTATAAACGCAACGCATTTTAAAATTATCCCCTTATTCCATACACCAATAATAAAAATAACATTTGAAATATCAGAAAATTATTTGGTTTCATGTTTTTAGTAAAATGAGAGATCTACGATACATACGTTGTCTCTGGTAATAAATTTGTAAATGAAAATTTCGAAATAGAGAATTTGAAATCCGGCGAATTCATGTGCATTGTACATATTAGTACGTCCCTGCTTCGCATGTGGAAGAGTGTATGGAAGAATTTTCTATTAAGTGTGCGAGCAATTCATTATTATAGTACGACTGTATTAATTATTTATTATTAATTGCTGTTTTCATTCTCTGTGTTCTTTGTATTATTGCAACATCTCTAATGCTCTTTATAAATCGTGAACTACACAGGGCAAATATACATGTATTCGATTCGAATATGATTCTTGTACTTCGTATAATCGAGTACCTTTGAATCGAATTGGAAGACGGCTTTATGTATAACAAATTATTTATTTTTGCATGCTACATTTTAATTCATTATAGCTGATTTACATTCAATCTGTTCGTTCTTTTCCAAAAGATAAAAGATGTACCATAAAAAATCCGTTTTAGTTTGATTTCCTTGTATTTTATCAGATGGAATACTCAAAAAGTATTATTTACTACTACATATATACTGGAACACTCAACTTTTTTTTTGTGAAAAAGGATGGAAAATCCTGAAAAAGATGAACTGTAGGTCTACTGTGTATTCCGATCTGAAAGTAAAACCGATTTGAAAGTTCATTTTGACTATGAAATAAATTTGATTTTCTTTTTTTTCTCTATACAAAATTTCTGAATTCGGGAAAAATTACTTTCAGTAGGTCTACCATGTATTCCGATCTGAAAGTAATTTTTCCCGAATTCAGAAATTTTGTATAGAGAAAAAAAAGAAAATCAAATTTATTTCATAGTCAAAATGAACTTTCAAATCGGTTTTACTTTCAGATCGGAATACACAGTAGACCTACAGATCGGAATACATAGTAGACCTACCGGTTGATCTTTTTTCGTAAAAGTTGCACCATGTTGCTCAAAATTTATAAAATCATAGTAATATTTTGAAAGGAAAAAATGAAATTTTGAGTGTGCCCCCTCAGTTTTATATGTATGGATAAAATGTATTTGCACTTTTCTTCATGTTTTTATTCTTTTAGAAAATAACGAAAAGATTCAAGTAAATCGGCTGTTAGACTACATATAAATAAAAATAGATTATATAGTGTAATATTAAGTGTATTGCTTTGGTAAATTTACAAAAAAATACAACAACAATTGCATTTAATAAATCCAAAAAAGATTCAGCTAAACCCAATTATCTTTTGAATTTACTTAACCCTTTCGCGGACACAACAATTTTAGAAAATGCTCACACAATGGCACATGTTATAATTTCGGTTTTAGATTAGTTATTTGAGGTCTGATTAAAGTTTTGGGATATAAATTGAGTGAATATTCATCTGGCATTAAAAACTCAATTAGGAGAGTCTGTCTGCAAATGCCGACGTGTCCTACTCATAACTTCTATTTCCTTGTTAGGACACGTCGGTAATAGACGGCGTCGTCTTTAGTCTAAAAAAGTATCATAACATACAAATTATTGTAATCGTACAATATAAAAAATCCAATGAAACTCCAATAACAACATAACATAATAAAATATTTATGTATATAGGCACTAGTATATTGAGCAAAAAACAATTAGTTTATAATGATAAAATAACTCTCATTTACTAAAACTCATAACAAATAAAAAATACTTCCTCCCGTAGCGGCACACTTTTACGAACTATATGGATTTATATGAAAATTACGTCGGCTTATACCGACAAGTTTTTTTTTTATTCTTAAAAAAAAAAAAAATTATTAACGGGTGACCCTAAAAAAAACACTAAATGGGGCACAATGATTACAAAAATGTTTGTATAGGGGCACAACAAATCATGTTTGAGAGTATTGCTATGAAAATACCGACGGCTCTGTCCGTCATGCTTTTATAGAAGATTTTATCTACGTCGGCATATGCCGAGGTGTCCCATCGTAAACCATGCAAAATGACGGCATATGCCGACGTGTCCGCGAAAGGCGCTCAAACCCGATTTTTAGTTTTAATACCTACCACTAGAATTTGCTTCATATGAAACTCATCAAATAAAAATTAAATTTAAAAATAAATCTTTGCGGGTTGCTTTCTGAAATTTTAAATCCAAACCTAAATCTAATCCTTTTTTACCAAAGCAATACACTTATTATATAAATTATAAAATAAAGGTATAAAAGAAGAAATATTTAATTTTTGGCTGAACTGTAATTTGGTTTGTTTACCACAAGTGTATTGTATATAGAGAATACATGTTCATTGGTATGTCCCTGTGCCGCACATGAAAGCTTGTCCGAAAGTACTTATTTTCTATTTATTTTCTATTACGTGTGGGTGGTTCAGTATTACAGTACGGTTGTGTTATTCATTTGTTTTCATTCTCTGTATTATCGAGACAATACGATGCTCTTTGTATGTCATGAGAGCTACATAAAGCACTAAAGCAGGTCTGCGCGTATTTATTTCGGAAGGGATTCTTATGCTTCGTATAATTGAATGCGTTTGAGTTGAATTCGAAAACAGCCATATGCAAAACATAACAAATTATTTGTGCATGCTAAACTTTTAATCTAATGTATTGTAGACAGCATTAAATTATATAAATTGAACATGAAATTTGAAATATTTAAGATATTGAAATTAATTAACTAAGCTGATTTAATAGCCAAAGTTTTAAATCATGATTCTGGGACGGGTTGAAGTTAGTTTGGATTTTAGTGGATTTGTGCGCGCGTATTGGGAATGGGGGTTGGGGATGGAGCGGGGAATTGATTGAATTGGGAATTATTCTTGGCTGATTGGATTGTGAGTTGCTAGGTTGCGTTTTGTATGCACCTGGCCAGTTTTTGTTGTGTCATGATAGCATCCTGGTGACTTGTTCGCTCGGTTTTCGTCGCGCGGTATGTTGCGGGTTTTAGGTTTTGCTAAATCGGGAATGTTTTTTTTTTCGCTTTAGTTTGGACCTCGGTGGGTTTGAAATCCTGGCCAAGCCGGGACCACTGAATGTATTCGGGAAATTTCAGTAGTTTCGTGGAGATTGCTCTTGTTGCAACCGGGAGGGTTATTGTGCTAAGGAGTAGATTGAGGGCTGGCGGGATGGTCCTCGGTTGGGAGGGTTGCTTCGTTGGGTAAAATATGATGGATCATTGGCTTTGAACGGTTGCAATCGGCATGACATATGAACCAACGGAGTATGATTGGTGGCTAGGAAGCAGAAGCGATCGGAGTCATGAAGGTTGTTATTCAAAATGGTTGTTATTTATTTCACCGCTTATAAATATAGAAAACCTAGCACCTTGCTACAAATTTCTTCTTGGTCATTGTTGTTAACACCTTATTTTATTTCAGTAACAAAATAATCGACCTCCCTTTATCTCACGTTACTGTTCATATATTGCATATGCCATATATATTTAGCAAGGATTGACCTTTTTTGGCAATCTGTGGAAAGGAAATAATTTGGATTGCTGTTTTCCCCTAGCTTTAAGAGCAACACATTTGATTTTGTATGTTGGAGTCCTGCTAGTAAATCAATAATTCAACGTCTTCCCCGGCCATATTGACTGTAGCATATTTTATATTATTATTTAAGGATGCCTTGACGAATCTCAAGTTTTTCATTCCAACGAGCCTTAATTAACATGTTTAGTTGTTGCTTCAAACAAACTTAAGAATCTTATTACGTATACATTTAGAAAAAAATATTTAGGCGGTAATTGTGACCCGGGCAGTATTAACCTAAATCATCCAAAATTAATAATTCTCGCTTAGTACCAAACTAAATTCACAAACGATTTCCATCCCTTTCGTAAAAGAAAATCGTGAGCCAGCCACATTAAGCCAATTTTTTTTATTATTTGTACAAGGATATTCCAAAAAGAGAAAATTGCTTAGCTACTTTATTTTGATTGCCTGAATAAATAATCCTAATATGTTAAACGTTTTATTACTCATAAGACTTGAAACGTCGAATTTATGTCTATGTATCCTTTTGATGTAAAATAATTCAAGTAAAGAGATTGTTATTTTATAAACAGTAATAAATCTAAAAAGAAGGTAAACAATGGGAATGATAATTATTATGATTCCCTGTGGTAATTATTTGTTTGCCTTGTTTGCTTATATTTTATGGTGTACACATTTTCTACAATAATTTATTCAAAATTATGTACATAAATGTAATGATCATTGGAAGTCAAAACATTATTATTTCGCATAAAAATGTACTTCAAGATTTTAAGTACTCTAAAATACATTATATTTTGCAAAAATTTATTGGGCCTTGAGAAAAGAAAAACAAACTCTTGCTAGTTGGGTACTTTATTTTGAAAGTTTATCGATGCCATTTATGTATGTATGAAAATAATATCACCCAAATGTTCACCACCGCTAGATTTACAGACGTCGATTCGATGTTCAAAATTGTTGAGGATATTCTTCAATAGGGTCGTTTCTAAGGCATTAACCTCGGATTTTTTTTTTTAGGTCTTGGATGGTGGCTGGGCTATCAACGTACACTTTGCTTTTCAAAAATCCCCATAAAAAGTAGTCTAATGGCGTTACATCGCATGACCTTGCAGGCCAATTCAGATTTCCGTGACGCAAAAATTAAGCGATTTTCGAATAACCTTTGCAATTCGTCGATATTCTCACGCGTAGTATGGCAAATTGCACCGTCTTGTTGAAAATAAACGTCATCCAAGTCGATTCCATCAAGCTGGGACAAAAAATTGTCCATTATCATTGCATGGTATTGCGTAGAATTGATGGTAACCGCTCTTGAATAACTTTAACACGGCCTTCAATCGAATATGACTCCACAGCGTTAAATGCCAAACATTCAACTAATAAAATGACAGAAAACACACATGGCGTCTTCCCAAAATTATTTTTATTTTCCAGCGTCTCATTTGGACAACCAATTACTTGTGTTGGCGAATTGAACTTTCTCGTAAATAATTCGAGGGATTTCGGTTCCCCAGTAAGAAATTTGTAACGAGCTGGCCAACACGGGTCCGTTATAAGAAACCAAGTTGAGAAACTAAAGATGTTGGTTACAGAATTATTACAATGACAAGTGTTAGAATTTACTAAAATGGGCTCATTAAAAAAAATCATCGTTAGAATAATTAAATAAATTTCTACTTAAATTTATTTATTTATTTTATTTATTTTTTTATTATAATACAATCTGTGGATTTTTTAAAATCCAGTGTCGACTGATAACAATTTAATATATTTACAACATTAATACATATTTAAAGGAAAAAAGAAAAACTAACATTAATAAAACAGAAAATTACAAGATAAATGTAATATATGTACATAATTACATGCTACACTTGAAAATGCAACAAATCATTCACACTCGAGGACTTGAACAAAAACGATTTCAGTCCTAGCTTAAATATATTGAATTTATGAGTGCCTTTTAAATCATCTGGTAGGCTATTGAAAATTTTTGGAGCCAATATTTGAATCGAGTTTTGGTAGTTTGTTGTTGTAAATTTTTCTAGCCGTATGTACTGCTTATTTCTCAAGTTGTACTTGACTGTAACATGAGACTGAGTGTCCTTAATAGAAAAAAATGATTTCATTACTTTGTACACAAATAGATGTCTAATGGGGAAAATTTCCAAAAACTCAAATAAAGGCCACGAAGCCGATAGCCTTGTTGAATTGAGCATAATCCGAATAACATGTTTCTGAGCAATAACAAGTGGGTAAATTCTAGTATTATAAGTTCCTCCCCAGCATATTAAACCATAGGACAATCTTGATTCAACTAGCGCAAAATAAATAATTCTTAGGACTGCTAAAGGACAGGCTGAACGTAAAATATAAAATTTTCGAATTACAGCATACAAATAGATACGCAACGAATCAATATGAGGCAGCCAACGCATGGAAGCATCCATAGTCAGGCCAAGGTACTTGAATTTTGATACGAATTCAATATTAAAACAACCCGCGCAACAAATTCCAATTAAGTTGACTGGTGCAGCGGGTGTCCACATTTTTACATGAGTTTTCACTGGTGTTAGAAAATTTTGATGAACAAAATTACTTATGAAAACTCCTGTTGGCCAAGTATCTAGGTTAGGGCTTCTTCAGTTTGTATAACAGACATTCCTCAGATCTTCAATTTTTGTACTTTTCGGAGTTAATGTATCCAGTTTGCAATAATTTGTTCCCAAACAAGCTTTAACCATACCTGCTATCTTATCTTTAGACGTACTATGGTCAAATCTTGAGAGATGAAGCCAAATCTTTGGCGTCATTGTCTTGACTTCTAAATTGTGTGGTAATGTTTTAGTTTCAAAAATTTTAATATTTTTGTAACTGTTAAATTAGCGCTACTGCTGGTTGATTGACTTTGTTGACTTTAACTTCAATAATATTACTGCCTGTAGTTGGGTTTTGCTGATTTCCAACAAGAAAAACTTTGCTGCAGTTTAATTCGTCCGTAGAACTTTCAACCAGTACAACATTTTCAGTAGATGCCATTTTATCAGGAACAACCTCTAGATTTTGCGCTTTATATTTCAAAAGGTCACATCCACTTTGCAAGGTAATCACAGCCCTGTTCAGTATTTTATTTTCTTCCTTAATCTCCTTTGATTCCTCCTTCAAATCTTCAAATTTTTTTAGTAGTAATTCTTGAGACGGCATAATTTCCACTAGCAAATTTTTGATATTTCAAAATTAATTTTCAAAATTTGTATTATTTGCTGGTAAAACTGAATTGAGTTTATTAACTAACAGATTGCAACTATTCAAGCATGTCCAATTACGATCTTGTGATATATTTTGAATATTCACACCAACAATAGATTTGCATGCTGGATGGAAACATTTATTGCAGATCAAGCATTCAAAAATCGCATGTTTCTTTGAAATTCCCAATTTTTTACATTTGTTATTACCACACTTCATGCCTTCAATGAACGCCGAATTTAATTCTGATTCAAATATTTCAATAATGATAAAAATAATTGAAATATATTCTTGTTAAAACAAGATAAAACAGACACTCAAACACACAATAACTGCGCACAAAAATACCACAAAATTCACGTATTAAATAAATTAATTAAATGAAAATTTAATAAAATTTTTAAACAAAGAAAGAAAATGATTCGATGTTTAACGCAACGCTATCTTTATCCCTAAAATCACTACATAACCCAACTAAAATGGTAAATTCTGTATGTTCGTATCACAATCAGTGTTGCTACTTACTACGCATTTTTTTAATTGCGAAATAAATATTTCTTTTAAATGGGAAATATCAAAAAAGGTGGATGGCCATGTCTCCGGAGAAATGTCAAAAATTAGTGGATTCTGTTTTGTTCCACAACCAAATATTAAATTTCATTATATGGCTGAATTATTATTTTATTATTGTCTTATTATTTCCTCTTGCCTTTCACTTCTTTAGGCTTCGTAAAGTCTGAAAAGAGCCTATCTGACTGTGTTTTTTTTATCGCTGAACAAGAACACAACCTCATTTTTAACCAGAAATGCAGCATTTATTTTGGGACCTTCAAAAACACCAATTGAAGTTTACATAGAAAACAATCATCAAAATTAATCAATATCAATGATTAGATCTCATCTTAATGTATCTCTATTTGATAAGTATGAATGTAGAACACTATACGTATGCATCTTATATAGCTTTACTACACTCCTCCAACCTGAGGACCGCTTATTTATCTTTGGTGATTTTAACTTGCCAGGTATTGTATGGGAGTATATGGATGACAATTTAACTCCCATAAACATGAACGATGATGTGGAGAGGTTCATATCTGAAATTTTTTCGTTGGGACTGAAACAATGTATCAATGTGAAGAATTCCAGTAACAACGTGCTAGACCTAGCCTTTGTGCCAATTGATCATGAAATGACCGTCACAACCTGTGATGATTTAGCTGGATCTTCAAGTATTTATCATTTGCCGCTGAATATTTCAGTTTTGTTTGAATACAGTGAATTAATCGAAAATAATACTGACTCTGTCATCTATAACTTTAAAATGGGCGATTATGTTTCTTTAAGTGCATTTCTTGATGGGTATAATTGGTCTTTATTTTATAATTGTAATAATATAGACGATATGTTGGACGAATTTTATAAAATTGTTCATATGGGCATTGAAGCATTCATTCCTAGACTGGTTGTTTCAGGCTCCAAGAAGGAACCGTGGTATAACAGTGAATTGATAAATTTGAAAAATAGAAAGGATAAGGCTCATAAACTTTATAAACTTTATCCGAATACAGTAAATTACAACCCATTCAAGGTTTTACGTAAAAAGTATATATTTCTTAACCGATTTCTTTACAGTAATTATGTTTTGGAGGTGGAATCACAAATTAAATCGAAACCCAATCATTTTTGGCATTTTGTTAACTATAAAAGAAAATCTGATGGTTACCCTTCCACAATGTATTTGAAAGACCGAGTCTGTGATAACATTCTAGATAAGGTTAATTTGTTTGCGGATTTCTTTGAGAGCGTTTATAATCCAGATTCAGGTTCTAATTTCTGCGGCTTGAATAATGTCACGAGCAATATGAAATTTTCAATGTTTCGTTTGGAAATTGATACAATCTTATCGGAATTGTCAAATCTTGACATTAACCATAGTGCCGGCTTTGATTTGTTACCGCCTTTATTTTTAAAATTGACCGGTAACGCAATTGCAGCCCCGGTGTGCTTTCTATTTAATAGAAGTCTAAGAGAGGGATATTTCCCTACTCTTTGGAAGCGATCGCTTATTAAACCTATTTTCAAATCCGGGATTCGTGGTAACATTGAGAACTATAGGGGTATTTGTATAATTTCAGTCTTACCCAAGTTGTTTGAGAAACTTGTTAAAGAACAATTATTTTTTCATGTGAAAACTTTTATCTCTCCAAAACAGCATGGTTTCTTTCCAGGCAGATCAACTGTTACTAACTTACTCTTGCTTACCAATTGCGTCTCAAATGCCTTATATAGGGGGAAAATTGTGCAGGTTGTGTACACTGATTTCTGTAAGGCCTTTGATAAGATTGATCATGACTTGCTGTTGAGGAAACTTGATTCCTTGCATTGTAGTTTTCTCCCACTGGACTGGATCAGATCTTATCTTGATTCCAGAACTCAGATAGTAAAGATTGGTGGTTTCACATCCAGAGTTATTAATGTCACCTCGGGAGTGCCTCAAGGTAGTCATTTGGGTCCTATGCTTTTCATACTATTCATCAATGATGTAGTTGATTGTTTGAGTTATTCCGACATCCTCATCTATGCGGACAACATTAAAATTTTTAAAACCATCTCATGCATCAATGACGCAAGAGATTTCCAATCCGACTTAAATAATTTTAGTATGTGGTGCACAGCTCAGAATTTGACCCTAAACATTTCCAAATGTAAAACAATCCGTTTTACCCGTGCAATCGCGCCCGCTAGTTTTGATTTTTTCCTGGATGGCTGTATTATTGGTAATGTTGATACGTTTGTGGATCTAGGTATAACATTTACGTCGAACTTATCGTTCAATAAGCACATTGACATTTGCATTTCTAAAGCGAATTCCATGCTTGGGTTTATTAAAAGGTTTTCGAGGGATTTTCAAGATCCTTATTCTATTAAAATATTATATATTTCGTTTGTGCGTTCGTTGTTGGAATATGGTGCAGCAATTTGGAATCCGTTTTATGGTAACTGTCAGACCGAATTGAAAGTGTTCAAAAGCGCTTTTTAAGGTTTGCTCTGAGAAGGTTGCGCAGAGATGAGAACCTACCCGCTTTTATACTTCCACCGTATCGTGGTAGATGTAAATTAATAAATATTGAGCCGCTCTTTATCCGCATAATCGAAATTGGCGCGTTATTGGTTAGAGACTTGTTGATGTCTAAAATTGACTGTCCTGAGATTTTGGTATTGTACGATATAATATATCGTACGTATATATTATATACTCCGTTACGGACCTTTCGCGTTAGAGACTTCCAAATTAAGCTGCCTTACATTAGGCATAACTACGGTAAATGTGAGCCTATTTATCAATCTACTGTTTCTTTTAATAAAGTTCGATCGGCTTTCGATTTTAATCTGTCAAGGGAGGCATTTAAGAATTTGATGTCTAATGTTCTTTTAACTTATTGGTAATTTTTCATGTTTGTTTTACTTTGCTTTTAGTATATATTATTGTATTATTGAAAAATTTGTAACCAGATTGTATATACATAATTATAAAGTTGGTAAATAAATAAATAAAAAAAAAAATGTGACCTACTTGTTGCGTTACCCTGAAACAACGACGTGGACATCCCCTTGCCTCTGACTTTCCGGGTGCATGATTTATGTGATTCCTCTTGCCTTTCACTTCTTAAATAACCAAGTCGATTATAGAATCTGCGGGAGTAAATCAATCGTGGATCGAAAACTACATATAAAAAAATTGGGAAACAATAATTTTATATGATATCATAGTTTCATTGAAATTGCTTTGGATATTTTTATAATTCGTTAAAAAATTTGTTTTTGAAACGCAACAAAACTATTGGGTTTGTATGGGGAATCAAAAAATCTAAATTGCATTTAAATCAATAGAAGTTTTCCAGGATACTTTGATTTACACCAATTGTTTTCTAATTTTTTTATATACAGTTTTCGATCCGCGATTGATTCGCCTCCTCGGATTTTATAATCGATATGATAACTTTAACGCCTTGAAGGTGCCATCACAGAGCGAGATTACTAATCTGAGATTATTTTTTTGATTTGTTGAAGTTAGTCATACATTGAGGTTTTGTTCAAAAATTGGTCTATTTTAGATGTCAATTTCACTTGGTATTTTTTCATTTCTATTTGTGATTGGCTTGGGTTACACCAAAATAAATTTTTTTTGCAATTTTTCCGTGCTTTTCGATTGTATGTGTTCTTCGATATCATTGTGATTTGTATTTCTATTCTCTCTTTTATATCATATTTTCATATGTTTATTATTGTTATATTTATGGCTATTGCTTTTATTGTTATTGTTATTCTTATTATTATATTTTTTTAGTATTAATTATATTTTTATCACCTATTTTGTAATGGCTAATGTTTATAAGTTTTATAACTTTTTACATTTATAATCAGATAAATAAATAAATCAATAAATATTTTCTGTTTTAAATTTTCCGCGAATATTATTTGTTTCTTATTGTTTCAATATTTCACCTCGGGTTCTATTCATCGGGTTGCATTTGTATCATCCGCGTTGTATTTGTTTCAGTATAATTTATGTTTTCGGATGTTTTTTTTTAAATTCTTTATTTTTCCTTTTTACTCAATTTATTTCTGAAAATCTCTTTTTCGAGACAAGACGCTGTCAATATATTATCTCGGAATCTTGGTCTTCTGAGTGGTGTGCTTAGTTTATTCATACAGTATGAAAATCGGCATACTTGGCGTTTTTGGGTAAATCCTGTGAATCGTAATAGAAACCGGCAAGGATTCTATAACAACCTTGTATAGGAAATGCGGTTGAATGATCAAGAAACTTTTATAAATTTTCATCGAATGAGCCCCAAGTTTTCAATGAACTACTTGTTTGGCCATAAATGCATAGAATGGATTTAGAGGAAAGAACTATTACCGCTGGTCAACGACTCTCATTGACAATAAGGTAAACGTTACAAACAAAATTAATAAAACTTTTACTATTATGTTATTATATTTCAAAACTAATTTTAGGTACCTCGCCAGTGGAGATAGTATGGTATCAATTGAGAGGTATGGACATCGTGTGGGACAAAGTACCACTTCTTTAATTATTAGAGAAACCTCCTCTTGGTTATGGGATGTTTTAAATGAGACCATATTTCCGAAGCCTACTCTTGATGAGCATTGGAATTTCCCGCATTGCTTAGGAGCAATGGACGGAAAACATGAGGTTATTCAAGTAAGTAATACAACTAAACCTAAATAGACCAATTTTAGAATACAGTAGATATTTTATAAAATTATGTTTATTTATTTTAAGGCATTTGAAAAATCCGCTTCGATTTACCGAAATTATAAGCACAGCCATAGTGTGGTATTATTTGCAATATCAGATGCCAACTATAAGTTTATTATGGTAGAGATAGGAGTCCCTGGACATATAGGAGACAGTACCATATTTCGGTCTTCTAGCTTTGGACGAGCAGTAACAAAAGGTGGTAAATAATCGGACCTGCCGCCACCCGATTTTCTCCCCAATAATCATAAATATCCATATGTTTTCATTGGAGATGAAGCATTCCCCTTACTACCCAACCTAATGCGACCATATCCTGGGCGGAACACAACATTATTGCCTATAGACAAATTCCCATTTAATTATAGATTATCCCGTGCAAGGCGAGTGGTTGAAAATGCGTTCGAGATATTATCTAACAGATGAAGAATCTACAGGAGGCCTATTTTAGCCAGTAAAACGACCATACTAGGTATAATAAAAGCAACGGTCGTTTTGCATAATTGGTTAAAACGTAAAAATGTTCGAGAGTACATAAGTGGCGATTTAGAGGATCGTGATATTGATGGAAACCAGCGACCTGAAAGATGGTGAACGAATGAAGTCAACGGTATGCAAGATATTAGGAGACTAGGCTCAAACAATCCAAACCCAAATGCGGTTGAAATTAGGGATAAATTCAAATAATATCTAAATGAAGTTGATGCCACATTATATGAAAATATCAGAAATGTAAATACTAAATACTTTAAATATTTTTTAACTAAATTAAAAAAAATTCATTTATTTGTACATTATAATACCTATATGTATATACGTGCATACTGTATAATACATGAAAATAAAACGAAAATAATTAATTAATAAATATTCAGTCTAATTCATTATTGATATTAAATAAAATTAAAATATATTTTTAAATTAAATTGTTATATTTAAAAAAAAAATCCTCTTCTTCTATGAATTGACTAATTTTAAATATTATCCGAGTTTGCCCTATTTCAGGCCAAGTGGTTAATTTTGCCTTTGTCCATGTAAGAGCCCACATCACAAGAGACTTTTTTGCAATCTCGCTTAGTGATTTGCAATGTTCCTTCATATTATGGAGTAACTCGGTTAGAATTGGCTGGAACGGATTTTTACTTTTCCTTATGCCGTTTATTGATTGATAAGAGGATGATGGCCATTCGTGATCTGGATGTGTGATAAAAGTACTAATATTACTCTCTACAGCCATCTTCAGGTGTGACATTTGTAGCAACGTCGTTTGTAGCTATATCTATTGTGCTCAAAAATTGAGATGGATCTACATCTTGTAAAATATCGTCGGCTGCCTGATTCAAAAAATCCTGAAAATTAGTTGTTGAATTATGAACAGAAGTATGACTAGTGGATGGTGACAAAGTAAAGCTGCTTTCCGTTGGTCTGAAAAGAAAACAAACAATTAATTAACAGTTCGATTAAAAAATGTCATGTAAATTAATAAAATATACTTATGTATATAAATATACATATTAGTTCAATGAAAATAAAATATTTGTTATATGTAACTACACCTACAATGGTTCTCACCTCACCTCGGGCCGAATTCCGGTTTTATGATAAATGAGTATGACTAATGACTTTATTATTTTTTTAGACTAGTCAGTTCTCCTGCTCATAATATTTTCGATTCTGATATGACTAATGAGTTTTGATGTGATATAAACTTTATAGCATGAGTTTTTTGGGTTATTGGGTTCTATTATTGACATTTTGAGAAGTACAAATTATAATATCCAAACCGTTTTATGCACAACACCTAATAAAATAAAATAAAATTAAATTAAATGGATATCTCTATTTTAAGAATTCTTAGGCGCCGAATTTCTAACCAAAGGTAAAGTATTAGATTTCTCAAACCTGATCCAATATTTATTGTACGAATTTTAGATCTCGTCTCTTAAGATTCAGAAGGAATTTAAGAGATTAAGGTGATCTATTTGAAGCAACCACGGACGCCGAATTCATAAGGCTGTTTAGATTTAATAAAACAATTTGTAGGCTGCTTATCAGCTTCATTCAACCGCCTATGCAAAGGCGCGCTCGAATTCACAGATTGAACTCGACTTTAAGAACTCTATGCGCTCTTCGTTTTCTAGCAGTCAGCTGCTATCAACGCCCAATAGGGCAAGACTTCTTCATCTCACTTTCACAAACTTCGTTTTCACGATGTGTTGAAGAAGTTTGTCAAATAATTAAAAGCAAATTGGCAAATGATTTCGTGAAATTTCAATTAGACTCTCCACAAGTTGTTGAAATAAAACAACAATTTTTTAATATGTATGGATTTCCAGGCATCATAGGGCTAATCGACGGCACACATGTTTCAATTAAAAAGCCTAATAATAGAGTGGAGCACGTCTATTATGCAACCCGAAAATCGGCGCACACAAAAAATGTGCAGATCAATTGTGACGCTAACCTTTTAATCACAAATGTATGTGCCCGCTTCGGAGAATCAGCGCACGACAGCTTCGTGTGGAATAATTGTTTGTCCAAAGCCAAAATTCTGGACCACTACGAAAATGGTGGAACAAGAACTTGGCTTCTGGGTTAATTTTATTATTATTATGAGGAAAATGTTTATGAATCTAATTATTTGTTTCATTAATGATTTTTATAGGTGACAGTGAATATACACAACAACCATGGTTGATGGTTGACCCCATTTGTTACATCTTCCACATTCCGAGAAACCGCTTACAACATAGCACACAAAAAAACGAGGCACATTGTCGAGCGATGCATAGGTGTTCTTAAGTCGAGGTTTCGTTGCCTTAGTCGTCAAAGAATACTAATGTATTCACTACAAAAAGCCGACCTAATTATAAATTGCAGTGCTGTCCTGTACTACATAATATTTTAATAATGGCTTTCCAATCGACCACCGCAAGTACTTATAAGTGTGAAAAATATGTCTCGGCTAAATGTCGATTGGAAGGGAACACACAAAAAAATATAACATGAGCAAAACATAACCTCTAAATTTTTAATTCGCATAATACAAAAAAATAATGCGATTGTGGTTTAATTTTTTAAATATATGATAATAGAATAATAAAATAAATATTTAAAAAATAAATTTTAGCTTTATTATTGTAAATTATTATCAAATATCACCTAGCGGAGAATGTTGACGTAACTGCTTGTAGCTGCTCATGAAAAATTAGGTAGAACACTTGCGAGCAGTTAATTTAGCAAAGACATGAACCATAAGTGCGTATAAGTACTTGCGATGGTCGATTGGAAAACCACTAATATTACAATGCATACCACTTCCATCGGAAGAAGAAATAATGGCTGAAATGGACGTAATTGGTGATAACGAAGAACCTCAAATAAATTCAGACCCAGCGATAACTTTTAATGCAGGTCGACGGATTAGGAATGACATTGCGAATAGTTTTTTTTAACTGAAATAATAAAACTACAATTTAATATAAAAATAATTCTTATCACATTTTTATTTCAAAATTCAGTTCGGAATTCCCATTCCTTCATATTTACACTTTTACGTTTAAAATATGTTTACTTAAGATTTACCCGAAAATAATTCGTATTTCATTTACCGTCACATGTTTAATTTAAATTAAACTATGTAAGCACTTACACCTTTATTTTTTTTTATTTGTTTTGAAAAACTGATGAAGGAAGATATATTCCGAAACCGGTCTTTTTTAAAAATTAAAACTAAATTATTTCACCTAATGAAAGTAGTTAATGTATGTGTAATTATATTTTTTAAAATTGTTTAATTCGTGTAGACAAAATACATGTTTATCTTTTTAAAGAATTTTAAAGTGGAAGAATAAATTTCACAATTGTGTTAAATTTGTTAATAATATGTAACCACTTATTCTAAGTATTCTCCTGCAGACAATTAAATTCCTTTTCTTTTAGTATCAATTCCCTTTCCTTTATTTAAATCTTTTTCCATTAAAATTATTTTCTTTTTTTCTATCTCAATTTTTTCGGTTTCAAATTTTTCATACAACTTATTTTTTTGCCGTTTCAATTCCAGACATTGGTCTAAATACTCCTCATCTGTATAATTTGCACTTCTTCTACGTACATTAGACGACGATTGAAATTCCTATTTGGTTGATACTATATTAATAATAGTTAAAATATGATTTAATACTTAAGTATACATACTTGTACACTAATAATTATTATTTGAACAGCCGCTGACCGACTGACGAAGAGCTATACCACCAAATCCAAGATCAGGCGTTTCATTGTCCCCTTCTACTGCATCCAAGGTTATGATTGAAATAATGTTTTCTTCTAGTGTGGTTAGCGGCGGTGGCCCAGCTCTATTTTCCCCACTTTGGCTGGCGATTTTTTTTAATTTTGCCATATTTTCTTTTACTCTATTTCTGTAAACAGATTAATGTTTATCGTTTAATATCATTCTTAAATCTTCCCAATATTTTTTCCATTGGGCACCTGTTTTATAACTACCGCATTTAAAATCCCAGACAATATTTCCCATTTGTTGGAATTATTTGATTTTCCATCCACGCTTGTAAACCTAAAGAAACTTTATAATTATTTGTACAAATAAAGGAATAATAAAAATAATGCTTACTGATTCCGTACTAATCCTACATTTTCCTCTAAATAGGAAACTAAGTAAGTTTTTGTTCCTCGGTAGCCTTCCGTCTTTGCTCTACTGACATTTCTTTAAAAAAATATTAATATCTTACAGAATAAAATATACTGAGTCCTTTTGACAGAATTATGAGTTTGTTTTTCTCAATCATCCGTCATACGGGAATCGATTTTATGATTTTATTATACCAGTTTGAATTTTTATACCAACCAAACTCATTGGTGACTTTATTCATCGATTATTTGTTGGAGGGTAGCGTATATGTGTATCGCTTCGTTGACACCCAACAATAAAAATTGAAATCCAGTAATGAAAAATTACTGACGCATAAAATGCTATGTAAACGAGAACCGGGTGGTACGTAATTTTAACTTCCGCGTACTATTGAAATTAATAACACACGCTCAAAATTTGGTTTAATAATATTTTATTTGATTTCAATTAAATGTTAATTAATTATAAATTGTTAATATGATAGAACTACACTTGGCAATTACATAAAATAATTTAATTACGTTACTTTAAATATTCACCATGTAATTTTAAATAAATAAAAATGAAAGAACTTCAATTGGTGTATTGAAAGAAAAATGTACGTGTGTGCATGCGCACGGTTTATATGTGGTAGGTATTTTTGACTCTAAATTTCGATGCGTAATGAAGAGGAAAAAAACAAAAAACCGAAATTGACAACGAGTTGTTTTGCCTGTCTACCGTGTCGTGTGGTATATACTGTTCAGTATCAGTGTACTGTGCTGTATATACTGTTACGATTGCGGCTGAATGTGCGTAAGGTATATGAGAGCGCTGATACGTTGTTATTGTAGTGGGACACGAATGTAAGTATATTTTGAATGCGTAAGAATGTTTTTCAGGAGTGAGCCGCTACATATTAAGCTTTAATATAAAATGTAAAATTATATAGTAGGTGTAGAGTAATAAACCCATAATTCAACATACTCGTCTACAAATAACTCGTCCTTTCAAAAAATCGAGCATTCTCAGGAATCGAGCATCTATTTATTTGATTTATGGGCACTGCCACTTTTAGGGGCCCTTTGCAATCGGCTATATTTAGCTCTAATTAACTTCTACCTTCTCTTACACTCAATGGCTGAAATACCGAAACTATTTTCAATTTCAATCCATATTTTTTTTTAAGGTTAAATTTTGTAATCTTGATGCCCTAGCTGGTAAATCAGTTTTCGGCGTTCTTTTCTTATCACATCAATTATTTGCTCGTCAATATCCATTCCTAAAATAATTATATAGAATTATAGGTATTATGGGGTACAAATATACTGAAAATCTAAAGAATATAACTAACATAATTGTTTTCATTACTACACAATATGTACCTTAACGACTACCCAAGCGCAAATACCAATTACGTGTAAATTTTGTTTAGAAAAGTAAAACTGTAATGCTTTAATTGAATGAAATTAAATTGAGCCGTAATAGTTATTTACGTCACAAGGGCGGTGAATGAGTTGTTACAGTACGATTTCGACGTTTATAGAATTTTGAACGAGTACTGTAACGATCATTTAACGTACGTGTCACGTACAACGTTTTATTTCATACTACATGGGACATTAATTCGATTTTTTCATTTAAAATAATATTTTAAAGTAAAATCATGAATTTGAAATTTAAAGAAAATCAATCCAAATGATTTTCAAATTATCAAGTACCCTAGTTATTTTTTTTTGTTGGCTTTATATTTTTCTGTACGGTAATAGCTCGTTTTCCGGACACTTTTTTTCTGTACCGTAATGATTCATTTCCCGGACTGAAATCAATCACGTAAACATTGATTTTCGGTATAGTATGAAATAAAATTAACTTTAAAATAAGAAAAAAATGAAATTCATTTATAACAAACACGAATTTTGCTTGCGAACTGCCAATTTACAAAACAAATTTCAGTCCTTTCTTGTAATAAAGCAATGGTTTTGTTTTTTAGGGGACTTACCGTTTTTGTATTTTATTGCTAAATTGAACTTTTTGATTTTTTTTTTATATTATTAATCAATTAGTTTGTTGCTTTGCGATGAATGAATGCGAAGTTGTTTTATTACATAATCTATCGACAATATCGGTATTATTCTATTTCAATGTTTCTAATTTACACCTATCCGTTGCCGCCAAGAGGTTTACTCAACTTGATAGTAATTCTCTCTTTCCAGCGATTCCAACAACATAAGAGAGACCACTTCAAAGCTGTGACAATCGTCGCATTTACCAAGGTGACACTTTGGACGAGTATTATTGCATATGGCTTGTTTAAAATCCAAATATTGGATTATTTGAGTTTTGGGTTATCCTTTTGTTTGATATTTATTGCTTCTAACATGAGTTTGCAATGGTGCATACTATGGGTTCCAACTTCCACTAGATCTAGCAAGAACACATCTTCTTCCTTCTTCCGCTGGCGCTACGTCCCATGAAGGGATTTGGCCGCCTCAACGATGTTCCTCCAAATAATTCGATCCGCCACAAGAGAACGCCAGACACGGTGACCGAGTGTGTATAGGTCCCTCTCAACGTCGTCCATCCATCGGGTAGGTGGTCTCCCACGAGGTCCTACTATCGCTGGTGCCGACTCCAAGGCCTGTTTAGTGGTCCGATTTTGTGAACGTAGTACGTGCCCAAGCCATCTCAGCCTTGACGATTTTATGAATCCTATGATGTCGACTTTATCGAGATCATTTCTGATCTCGTGATTCATTCGCATTCTATACGTGGCTCCCTCTTTAATGGGACCGAGAATTCTTCTTATCATCTTACGCTCAGTTAAAGCGATTTTCTGGATGTTTTGCGCTGTTAGCGTCCAAGACTCGCAACCAAAGGTGATAACTGGTCTTATCAGCGCCTTGTAGATGTCCAATTTTATTTTGCGCGATATATGGGGAGACTTGAAAATTTTTATATTGGCGTAAAATGCTCGGTAGCCTGCTGCGATCCTCGATGAAATGTCCACAGAAACGGAGTTATGCTCAGTGATCAGTGATCCTAAATATTTGAACTCATTCACCTTTTCATATTGAGTGTCTCCTGAAATGAAGTCCCCACGAGTCTGCCTTCTCGCGGTCACCATGTATTTGGTCTTCGCTTCATTGATCTGAAGGCCTATTTGTTGGGCTGTTAATTCCAATGGGAGGAGGACTTCTTTTAGAGATATGATGTTGCGACTCAGAATGCAAATATCGTCAGCGTATGCTAATATCTGGGTTGCTTTATAATACAGGCAGCTACGCTGCGCCATATTGAGCTGACGAATGACATACTCCAATGATAGGTTGAAAAGAGTTTGAGCAATTGGGTACGAAGACATCGTTTAGGACATAATTTAGCAAAAGTACTAAAACCTCTCAATATCAGGGTGAGATTCTTTGCACGAGGAATGTAATTCTTTCAGGTTCAGGAGCAACATCCATTTTTGCACTTTTATTTTTATTCTATTTACTTTTATAGATATGTATGTTATTCTTTGGCCCAGGCATAAGTCTGCTATTGGAATAGTTGTTATACAATTCTTCAACTTTTTCAACAGTTATCATTAATAACGTTTTACCTACTTTAGCTGTGGTATCAGCCAAAATGCCTTTCTCAGCTTTAAATTCCTCAGATTTCTCCCTCAGCATCTTGATGTATTAATTCTTTTGTTACTTTGTTTACACTCCAACTTGACAGAGGAACTGTAGTCAAAATTCTTAGTTTCAGACGATCGTTGTTTTTCAAACTTGCAAATTTATTTTTTAACTCAGTAAGCGTTTCCTCCAACTCATTCTCTCTGACTGATTTAGAGACGTTTTCATCAGAATTTTGTCCGTCAAATGAGCTTTCATCCACTTGCATATTTTCACAAATTTCATTTTATTTCTGGATACGTTGCTTGATTCAGAATCAAATTTGAATTTTTTCTGCAATCGCAACATATCGCCCGCTTCTAACACAAATAACATTTCGGAACAAACATGAGAATACAAAAAAAATATTTTTGGATGACATAATTAAATACTACGGCGACTAACACAATATTTTAATAAATCAGCAACAAATATAATATTTTGTAACAAATATGTATAGTGAATCCAAAAAATTATTTTCAGTGACAAAATGAAGAAAAATCGAGACAAACCATCAAATTTAATCGATACAGATTATTTAATATTTCATCTGTGTCTGCAAAGGTTGACGAAACAATTTAAAACGAAATCTCCATTTTCCAGTATATTTTAAAATACATTTTTATTTTTTAATTTTTTATTTAATTAATTTTAATTGTTCATGGCAGGTAGTAAATTTACCACAATTATTGAATTTGTTGCCAATTTAATATTTTTGTTTCGCATGTTTGTCTCTGAAAATTTTAATTTCGATGCCCACAAATAATTATTTGTGTCCCTTCCAATAGTTCCAACAAATTATAAATATTGCCAATTTATTAAATTTTGTTCCAAAAAAGTTTTTTTTATGTTGCCCAGAAATTTTTGTTTGATGCTCATTAAATCGTGCTGTATTATTAATTTTTTCCATCTCACATATTAGTTGTTTTAGCGCCCAACCTTTTAAAATTACAGAAATTAAACTCCACAATAATTTTTACTGATAAATCAAATAAAACTCTAAGTTATAAAACATACTTAAAATCTAGAACATTAATTAAGCAGCATGCGACATGCTGAAGGGTCTCGCTGGTGTGCAATAAAATAAGGCTGCACGATTTCTTGTGGATTATTTATTGTTAGTTTGAATACTTCCAATATCTTAACCAATGGGAAAATGTTTTAAGCTGAACTGGATAGCAAAAGACTACGTGAAACCTTTTCGTGAAACCCTTTAAGAGGATTTTTCACATTAATGGTGGTCCACCACTGGCGGATGATTTTAATAAATTCCGCTGTACCAATTGAATCGAATCCTAAAAGTTCTTTATAAAATTTAATGGCACTAATATTTTTGTCATCAAAAATTTGGATGGCAAAACAGTTTGTCTATCAAAAGAATTTGAGTATAAAGCTTTTGGAGCAAGAACCGGTGCGTACTTCACTAGTAATTTGTCTTCATGTGTATAAATGGACTTTAAATGTTGGAGTTTGGCGGAACGTAATTGATGAGATGGGAGGAAGAAACAATCTGGAAAATCAAATGAATGACCTTTATGAATTAACCAATTGTTACGAATTAGATTGTTATGAAATAAAAAAAAATATTATTTTATTTGATAGTTAAATACGGCGAGTTTATAAATTGTGGGACGATTTCGGATGAAGGGCCTGAAAATGTTTTAAAGGCGGCACTATTAATTTGGTTATTATCATAAATTACACTTACAATTTCAAATCCTATCTCATGCAAAACATGCAGTTTGCGAGAGTAGGACGATTGTTGTAAGTGTTTGGATGGTTATCCGCAATGCTATCAATTTTAAAGCCTTTATAGGTCATGACGTGTTTAACGTGAATTTCATCTATTAAAAGGTTAACGTATTTCTCGTGAGGTTAAAATTTTGAAATTTGTTCAGTTAAATATTTATATATAACTTAAAGCAGATCGTAAATTATCTTTGATTAATGACTTTAAGTATAATGGGTGTAGTAAAGTTAAGTATTCTGAATTACGAAAAAAATTGTAAGCTGTAGGATATGAGAAGACCTTCAAAGAAGCAAAAACGGGTAAATCCGGTGTGTAGCGAGGTGTACTTAAAATTTGTAATTGGTTTTGAAGAAACGTTAATTTCTTTTTCATGTCTTCATCACTAATTTCAAACTCAAATAAAGCTTCGAGGCTGGACAGGCATATAGTTTTATGATCGTCGAAATGTTTAGTGGACGTCTCTATTTAATTTAGAAAATTTATCACACTTTAAATTTAAACTCAAAATATCTTTAAAATATGTGTTTTTTGTAACGTATTATTGTAAAAAAATTTAATTTGGAAAGCTAACGTCAACAAATGGATTGTGGTCATTTCAATTCATTTTGTAAAAAGTTATGGTGTTTTGATCATATTTTATCAAAAAATCTAAAATTTTGAATTTATCTGATGTACATATGTTCCTTAAATTTTGTATCTCATCCACCACCGATTCGTTAAGAATTTTTAAATTTTGAAGAAATTCCTTTTGAAATTTTCTAGTCGACAGAGTAAGTCGACCCGTAACCTTTTTCTTAAAATAAGAAGGGAGCTTTGGAAACAAAGATGGCTCCGCGCCTTTGCAAAGCCTCCACCTTTTATTTTCGATAAGCTGCAAAATAATTAGTTATTTGTACCGTTATATTTGTAAAAATTTTAATAACCGCACGATAAACTATATCAATTATTATTTACCTTCATTTTCTTTGTTTAATATGAACTGGGGTTCAAAATGTAATGAACATAGTTTTGTCCACTTGGTTACCGTCCAGCTTTTTCTGGGGATATTTTTCCCATTTCGTTTTTTGGATTGGATCAATCGGGAAACCAAAAAAATGCCTTTCCTGTTGAGATGATGTGCACAATGGTATACAACACTTAGCCATGGCAACTACAATAGAGAAATAATTTTATTCCAAACATTCTCCGTAATGTAATATACGAAAGTGTATGTAAATATTAGTACATATACATATGATGGGACAATAAAATGTATATCTGTTTTTTAACGTCATTTTATTATAAAACGAATATTACTAATCAACCGAAACAAAATGCAAACAATAAGATTAACAAATTCCCTATCGCATGGTTATTTGGTCAAAGTACATAACATCGCCGCTATTACTTTTTAAAGATAATGTATTCGCTAGGGCATGGATAAATTAATCGATTTGAAAATGAACCTGTCTCTAAGTAATTTTTCTAAATCCGTTTTAAACGATCTGCTGAGATATTTAATATCCCCATATATGCATTTTTGCATATTATACATTTTTGTCTTACTCTTATCAGCTTTCCATTAGGGAAACGAAAATAATATTTTATGACCATTGATTTTCTTGGGCCATGTAGATATCGATCCAACCGCGCAAAGGCATCATTCCCACGTATATCTTTACACCGGTAAATTTTGCCTTTATGCATACATTGAGTCGTCTTAGGCAATTTTTTCATTTCGTACCTATAATTAGGATGGTAAGCGTATACGCGGTATACTAATAATATTTGAAATTTATTACCTGTTCCGTTTTTTTTTTCATTTGGTCTAACGGTGTTGTTGTGCCTCTTTCTAGCATTTTGGTTACTTACTACAACGGCAAAAGTTTCTGATTCCATTGTGTAGCGAATTCTTATATTTTCAACTATGACTAAATTGAATTCACCAGCAATTTTGTTAGATATATGTACGTATTACAAAACGATATTTTAATTTATGTACATATAAATTAAATGCCAATTACCTGTCCAACAAACAGCAGCACCCTGATCTGATTCTCTAAAAAACAAACGTGCAAACTTGTAAAAAGCAAAGCTTACTTTTATCGATTTGATTGCTTCTAAAATAATATCGAAAAATTACAAACTCATAAAAGTAAGCTTTTTAGTAGTTTTCACATTTACACATTATCTTAATTTTTAGAGAAACAGGGTACGGAAAACTAAAATCCGTTACATTAAAAACGAAATAAAAATAAAATTGACACTAAATGCGTGTGAAAATTATACTGGAAAAGATGCAGTTTTGAAATTTATTTTTATGGTGGAAAAGGTAACAGGTAAGTTTTAAAAAATATTTTCGTTTGGAAAAAAGTAAGTTTTGAAACTAACCCCAAATTTTGAACTGGAATATTTCAGTGTTAGAGAGAATTTTGAAAAGAACATATACGGTAAAAGATGCCTCTTATAAAGGTTTACCACCTTACTCACGATTACTCATTTTTTTTTTTTTTTTGGAGAAGATCAAGTTTCGATTCTAATAGACTAAAGTGGGGTATTGATGTAATCACAATTCATTATCACTTCATTACTTATCTTTGATAAAAATTAAGATAAATTTATAAACTCTGAAGATCGATAATCTCTTTTAATAACTTATTTCGGTCTTCGTAAATTTTAGTATTTTTTCGATGATCCATCTTTGCTAGCTTTGAGCGTTCCATCTCTAACTTTTCTTGGCGTTAGTCTTTAAGAGCTCTTTTACACGCATATGGTACATATATTATACATTATAATTTTTTATTCTCTTTGTGAGAATCTTTAAAATTTAAGAGAACAATGTTATACGTAAACATTTTTTTTTCAATTTTCAATTCTTTTTTTATAAAAAAATTCATAAAAAAAAATAAAACATTATTATGTTACAATGTTTCTTTCTTTTGTAAGTTAATTTTTGAAGGAGCACCGAAGAAGCCACCATCTCGACAAAATCCACCACTTCTAAATTCGCCCATTTTCAGTTCCATTGTATTCTTTAATTTCCGTGTATGTTTTTTTTTAATTACGGAATTTTCAGTCTAATAAATTCACCGAAATATCGTACCCTTTTCATGAAAGACAATCCTTATTGGGTGCTATAAATCCATTTCCTTTATTTTAGGGTTTATAAATTGATTACGCCTTATGTGGTACTCTCTAATTATTAAGTAAGTGGAGTCTTTGGTTCATTTAAACAGCGCTTAAAAGAAAAAGTATTCAAATAAGTAAAGCGCGATTACAAATTTAGGTTAGTTCTCTATGATATTATTATAAATACTTACTCTGACTTTCAATTATTTATTTATTTTTTGATATTTATTTAATATATTTATTATTTAATGTAGTATGTATGCAGATTAATTATTTAATTTAATTTATTATTTTTTTTTATTATTTTTATATTAAGAAAAATATAATCGAAATAACTAAAATGACATTTAGCTCAACAGTGTTGGTATATTATTTTTGATGTATTGGTAACATTCAGAACTCAACATGTTGATTTTACTTAGCATGTTACCAACAGTTGGCGGGCCTGAAAGCGCCCATTGTGTTCTACATGTCAAAGCTATTTTTTTTTTTTTCTTTGAAAAGTTCTATTGTTTAAGCCTTTATTAAGGTGTATAATCCTTTGTTCGTAAATCCCGACTAACTTTAACCAAATTAGTAAGTCGTATACAACTGAATACGCATGTGGTTTTCATATTTTTAAAATTTTACTATCAGTGTACAGTGTTAGGAAAATTTGTTTTTACTTTGGTTTCATTAAATTAAATTATATATCATTCTTTTTTATTAATCAGAAACAGTATGGATGAATTCTACAGTATTTAAAAAAATACTTCGATCGTATATATATACAGAAGAATGTTCTTGACTGTATGTAGGCAGACGTATATATTTAAAAAAATACCATTCTGTAAATAATTAGCCACCGCAAGGAAGTTTATCGATTAAGTCATAAAAGAGTCGAGATTGGTAAGACTTTTAATTTTACCAGTGTATTTTGTGTAGTTTTGTAAAACTTGATCAGAAACGTTAGTTATTCTTGCCTTTATACGTACTTTAAATTTTATTGTGCCGCACAACGATATATTGTCGATGAGTTCACTCATTAATATATCTGTTAAAATAATTGTTTGTTCCCTTTTCTCAAAACTCAACAAATTACATTTTTGCTCGGCATTTTAAGCACAACTTCCATCTTTCGCTCGGCACTAAAAGAGTTAAAATTGTTTTTGCTAAAACGAGTGAAAATAGAAATATTTACTATCGTTTTAAGTCCAAAAACAATAATATAAAATTCTCTTTAATGAACTTTGAAACTTTTTCAACTTTTCAAGATTTTTCGGATAAGAAAATAATAAGAACGAATTTTGTTTTGTTTTCATTGTTGTTGTTTTTTTATTTTTGTCTTTCCGTAGTTATGTGCCAAATTTTTTGTTGTTTGTTGGCTTATGCTTCTCTTCATTTCTTATATAACCTAATAAGAATTGAGATTTCGAAATTAAAAAAGGATGAGTATTTAATGGAAAAAATCACCATGATCTTAGTTTATACTCTTGTAGATTCATTTTTCTCATACTTTACTAGTATTGTTTACAAAGCAATTTAATAGTGTGTTTATTGTGAAAACAATTATTTTCAGTTTTTATAGAGTGATAAAATAGAGAAACAAGAATTAAGCAAAATGATAATGTTGATAAGATAACAATAACTGGGTTTAAATTATTAGCTTTACTAGCATTTAAAAAAAAAATCTTTTCTTTATGTCTTTATGTTATGAATCAATTCCTGTTTACCATCAGAGTTCGCTTATAATGGATGCATCTCATTTACATATTGAAGAAGACAATATTTGGTAATTCTCTTCTTTAAATTTAAAAATATAAATCTTGCCAAAATCAACCGCGAATTAGTCGTCCTTACGAGTCAAAAAATCACTCGAGCCCAATTTCACTCGATAACTCATTAGCAACTTCAAGCTAAAGCTTGAATCATAGTTGGAATAAGATGAATCTCTCGAACATACCTCTGAAAATCCAATGTCGAGTCAGATATCCATATCCACTTCTTATTTCTCAACTAAATTAGGCTTGTCCAACAAAATTGATCGCGGCCCTCATACTCATTTCAGAGTGACAAATTCTATGGTCGTGAATTCATAAATAATTATTGGTCCAGTTGATTTGATTAACCTTATTTATTGTATTTATTTTAATTATTGATATAAATTATATCCGGTCTTTATTTAATTTTTAATTTTTTAATTACTGGCTATTATAGACCGTTTATGTTCATTTAGTTTTTAATTTAAATGTTTTTATTTAAAAAATTGATGTCGCCGATATTTCGATGTTTCACATCATTTTCCAGGCGGTATATTTAGTTAACAAATTTTATTTTTTATTTTCCGCGATTCAAATTTTTCCCCAAAGGCTACCAATTTAATAATTTATTTGTTGTCCTTGACCCAATATTTATTTACGAAAGTTCAAAAAACAGCTGACCAAAGTTCAAAATAAAAACATTGTGATGTAATAATTTAGAAACCTACATAGATTTCTGAATGAAAATTTTGATTGTATTATGTGTGGTTTTTAATAATATCAATATAGACAGATTGTAATTTATTTGTGTCCACTTTGTAATTAACTGGATTCTTCGCCAACCAGATATGGCATGCTTCCTTAAATAACCTTTTGTTTTTCTTTGGTTCATACTCCAAGGTGATTGCATTATCGATATCGAACTCGTGTTTCCTTTCGTTTACATGTTTTACAAGAGCTGATCTATACGTGGACGGTTGAGTATTATGTGCAACATCTCTTTTATGTTGAATCATTCGCTCATTTTTTGTTTTGCCCGTTTCGCCAACATAACATGCGTCACAGTTTTTACACATAACTTTGTAGATTAATGCATTTTTTTGGTCCGTCGGTATTTTATCTTTTAATTTAGTGTAGATATCAGACATTTTACTTATAATTTTGTTTGCGATCAATAGATTTCCCGAATCGTTTTTTAAAGTTTTGGTAATTTTTTCCGTTAAATGGGGTACGTATGGTAATATTCCATATTTAATTTGGTCGTTATTTTGTCTTCGTCTCTTCGAATATGTATATAAAGTTTTCGTAATAAGATATTTAATTAATTTTACTGGATAATTATTATTTATCAGAATGGTTTTTATTTTTTGTAGTACGTTATTTCTAAATTCCTTATCAGTGAGATATATCGATCTTTTAATAAATGAAAAGGCTACATTCCTTTTCATTTGGTACGGATGAACTGATAAGAAATTTAATAATGTATTAGACGCTATATCCTTTTTATACCATTCTGTTTTAATTTTGCCATTGATTCTATGTAATTTTGTGTCTAAAAACTGAAGTGAACAATTATTTTCTTTTTCAATAGTAAAATTTAGTTTATTGTGAAAAGAGTTAAATGAGGTTTGTATCTTATCTACATTGGACTCAACCGTAGCTAAAATGATATCATCAACATATTTATACATATATAAAAGTCGGTTGATTTTCTAACAACGGGAGTTTCTCATTAAACAATTTTTCCAATACTATGTCCGCTAAAATAGGGGATAATGGATTTCCCATAGCTAATCCGAATTTTTGTTTGTAAAAAATGTTATGATATTTAAAATAATTGTTATCACTTACACATATCTCTAAACGTTTCATAAATTCATTATTTGTTAATTTACAATTATTTGAAATTTCATTCCATCTTTCTGATATCGCAGTTTTAGCAATCTGTAACGGTATATTTGTAAATAAGGATACTACGTCCAATGAAGCTAATATGTCATTTTCGTTTAATGTAACGTCATTTATAGCGTCCTTAAACATAAATGAATTTTTTACATTAAATTTGCTTCCTTGCGGTAAGGGTTTTAAAATTTCACAACAAAATTTTGCTAAATTATAACCTGGGGAATTTATAGTCGAAACGATTGGCCTCAATGGTACATTAATTTTGTGTATTTTTGGAAGTCCGTAAATTCTGGGTGGTAAGGGATTGTTAATTTTTAAGTGTAATTTTTGCATGTTATTGATCAAGTTTTTATTTTTCATCTCATCAATAATTTTGCAACATTTGGTGTTAATTTTTTTGGTAGGGTTATTTTGTAAAATTTCATAGGTGTCTGTATCCTGAAGTAAGTCCATCATCTTAAGTTCGTAATCTATTTTTTCCATTATTACCGTTCTATTACCTTTGTCCGAATTTAATATGCATAAATTTACGTTGTTTTTCAAAAATCTGTTGGTTATGTCTTGAGCTTTTTGAAAAACCTTGTTATTTCTGGATATTATTGGCTTTTTCTTTAGAAAATTTGTTATGTCGTTCGTAATCTTAGCCCTTTTCTCATTAGTTTGCTCATTTACATCAATTGTTAAAATATTTTCGACATCCGCTAATATATCAACAACTGGCACTTGTTTTTGTTCGATTGGCAACCCAAATTGAGGACCAAAACTCCAAACCACATAACATTCTTCTGGTATAGCGACATTCGTCAAGTTTATTACATTGGTTTTATCATAAATAAATTCAATTTTATTTTGTTCACGATCTAATTTTACAAATTATAATTTATTTTAAAAATTTGTTAAAAATACTTATTTGGCTTGGACAAGCCAGAACTAAATGAACGGCCTATAATAATATAATCCACGTGCAGATGCTTTCCAATCTGCTCCCCAGTTGATGTCAATTATTCTTTCCAAAGAACAGTCCAAAATGACTACAATAAGCATGCGACTCAGAAACGTACAATGCTGCGTTGAAGGCAAAACAAGTGGATATGCGATAACGGACGGCATGCGATAAAACAAAATTATCGAGGATGGTGTTAGTAGACAACTACTCGCATACATCAAAATTGAAGAGGCAAAACTTATGCCGAAACCCGATATGCCGAAAATTTGAGAGTTGCAAACATTTACACACTTCGTAATTTTCTAAAGCGTTCTGAAGAATTATATATAAATAGTACGTACCAAATTGATGTAAAATTACATGTCGCTATTTCAATGATATCATCTGTGCTATAAAGCAGAGAAAAACGAAAGATATTACAAGAAGAAAAAAAAATAAATCGTGCATTATAGTTTATATAGTTGCGCAAAATCATACAAATTACACAAAACGACATTCCCTAACGTGTTGCATACCAGAGAACGGAACAAGCGAAATCGAGTCTAATCGAAAAATCATAATAGGTTTTTGCTTTTGTTTAATTTTTCAAAAAATGAAAAACATTTTGTTTAATATTGCTTGTTTTTGAATTTACTCGTTTTATTTTGTTTTTGTACTGCTTGCTTGTAAATGTTTTCCGAAAAATTTGCTTGCAAAATATCAAGCAAACTCGATCTTACTTGTAATTTTTTATATAAAATTAAATTATTTTTGTTTTAAGGTTTTAAGGTAACATTTAGTGATTTTCTGCGTCATACTAATAATTGAATAATGTAAACACCAATCAAACGGCATTTTGGTTAAAGCTTTATAGGCTAGTTATATAGCCGAAACCGAAACGGAATGAAATGAAACGAACGAATTGATTGTATGAAAACCTACTAGACTAATTATACAGAAGAAACGGAATGAAAACGAACGGATGAATTGATTCAATTCAATTTGCTTTCGTTTCGTCTTTGCGGTTATGCACTATCGGTTTTAATTTATTTTGCTATCCCTAGTAAGTAGCTCTTATGTCAAATTGTCAAAACAAACTAAATAAAATACAAAATGGATTCAGACTTCGAGGTAGAATGCATCGATGCAGGTTTCTGAACAAAAAAAAATTAGATTGAGTCGCGAAAATCAGTGTATATAACTGAATTATTAATTATTTTTGCAGAAAAAGCGTGTCTTTGGCCCCGTGTTTGTTCTGTGTAGTCGTGTTTTATGTTTAGAAAGTATCTTTAAAAATTCCATTTTGTCTCTGAATTGATTTATTTAGCTTTGCACGCCGATACATATTTTTTTTATTAGCAATGATTAATAAAAAAACATCCATTTTTTCGAGAAATGTATTTATTTTATTTTTTATGAAGTTTTGTTTTTGTGCGCGCGAATAAATTTTTGAAATAAAACCATTTTCAAAACGCCAAAAAACGTTTTCGTCAATTCGTCTATATAACCATGTCTCGATCTTTACGTCTTTCGTTTTAGTCCGTTTCGTTTCGTTTCGTTTCCGTCTATATAGCCAGCCCATATGGTATTACGGTTATGCAATAAAGCAAAAAAAATGTTAAACCTATTTTGCCGATTGTAACTTTTTAAATTGTATGGTATTTTTATATTCAGGTTTTACTACAAATTCGTTGTCATTCCAGAAACTGATCCAATAGCTTATAAGAAACCTTTGTTAATAAATTAATATGGGATTTATTTCGTGATTAACAAAGAAATGTAAACATTATCTTATGGCGGCCAATCTTTCTGACCCCTATAAGCAAAATGCATTCTGCAGATGATATATTTACTAAACCAATCAAAGCTCGGACAATCGAACAGTTCCAGATCATTTTCAAAGTTATTATAGAATAACCCTATTAACAAATTAAACTGAATTGTAACGTACACCAACCACTATCCGCAAAACTAACGAATTCTTCTCGGCTCTCACGCAGTCATTTAATATGTCCGGAAGTACTTACTTATTTTCTTACTAAAATATTTGACAGAACATTTCGCAAAAACTTCACGTTGCGGTTGGGCAACGAAACATTTTACTAATGAATTTACAAAACATATTTTACGGTAGATCAATTAGTGTTAGTGAACTACCTGTGTAAAACGAAAACTATTATGTCAGGAGGTTATTCAAGAAATTTTACGTATCGCATCGCAATACATAAAATGTCACAAACAGAAGCTAATCGAGCATGAAAAACACCTCGCTTATTTTTACAGATCGTCAGAGGCTTGCAATTTCCGTTGCCAACTAAACTTAGTTTAAGATCAAATTCTGTGAATCTGATCCTAAAGATCTTGCCAATTGGCCACATACATATTGAAGTAACTAGAAGCTATCCCAATATAAAAAAACACAGTTCTTATTTTTACGGATCGTCAGGAGATAACAACTTCGTTTGATGTCATATCTCGTTTCCAATCAAAATAAGATTAATGAAAAATTCTGCGGTATTAATCCTAGAGTTTTTGCCAATTGGTAACATATATTACATCATGAAGTAACTAGAAGCTATCCCAATATAAAAAAACACCTCCCTTATTTTTGGATCATATCATATATGACTTATATAACGGCTAGTTAATATGTTTATTAAATTGGTTTTTTAATTCGTGGAATCTAGCCTCGAAAATTAAATAAATTTTTATTTGTTTCCAAATATAAAATTAAATTTTATTAATATTTCGGCAATCTTGCCATTTTCAAAATATACAATAAAGTTTTAACATTTAAAAACATTATAAAAATATATAAATTGATTTAAAAACTTTAAAACACTTTAAAAAACATTTTAAGAAAATATTTTAAAAAATATAAAAAAACTTCTTACAACTACGAGTATGTACATGAACATGACTTCATTATTTCGTTTTTGATTAATTTACGAGGCTAGATTCCACGAATTAAAAAACCAATTTATTTTTGGATCGTCAGGGGTTGCAATTTTATTTGGTACCATATCGTTGTAAACAACAATTAGTTAAACAAAAAATTCTGTGGATCTGATCGTAGAGATTTTGATATCTGCCGTGCTAAGAAAACAAGTCACATCTGCATTTTTGTAGTTTTGAGTAATTTCAATTTTTCTATTTTTATTTGCCATGTCATTATATGGAACTTGGCTATTAAATAACATAATTTTAAGGCATGTGATGAACGATATTTGACTTTTAAAAAAAGAAGAAATATTCGTATTTGTTTGAAGAATTCAAATATGCCCCTAACGCATTTTTCGACTTTTGGCGCTTATGACTTTCTTCCTTAGCACGTCAAAATTGGAAAGAAGTAGAGAAGTAAAGAAGTAACTAGAAACCATCCCAATATCAAAAAACAACTTTCTTATTTTTGCGGATTGTCAGGGGCTTATAAATTGTGGCCAATTGGAAAAATCTCTAGGATTAATACCGCAGAATTTTTCATTAATCTAATTTTGGTTTTGGGAACGGTGTTGCATAAAATAAAGTAACCCACTGACTATCCGGCTAATTGACAAAATTTCTAGGATCACCTCCACAGAATTTTTTATTTAACTAATTGTTGTTCAGAACGATATGGTAAAAATCTCGAGGATCTCAGAATATTTTTGTTTAACCTATAGATATTTATTGGCGATGAATTATGACCAATAATTTTCTTTGTGTTTTTAATTGATCATAATAAATACATATGTATTAACCTTGAATATAATTTCACTTCTATGTTTGTTACTTCATTTATTATCTTTATTTTTGTAATTTATGTATTTACTTTGTGATATATTCTTATTTGCTAATTGTGGCGAAAAGAAATATTAACCATTTGATAGTAGATTGGCGGAACAATTTGCCAAACAAACAAATCAGTTTGCTATTGATTGAATAAATTATTTTAAATTTTTGTCGAACTAAAATATGTAAGTGATTATGCTTAGTAAACTTTTTAAATGAATAAACATTTATTTAGTTCTGTAGCGGCCCACTCATGCGTGCTCCGCCACAATGTATCACTCATATACATTGGCGTCTGAGTTCACTCAACCATCAATGCAACGTCTCACGCCGCGCAACGTTGTATTAACCCACAGTACACATATGTGTACTGTGGTATTAACCATTTGGGAACGAACGCATTGAACCACCATTCAACTACTGTCTCTTCCATATGAAGAGGCAACACAAAATAAAATTAAATCATGTTTTATTTCAGTCTGCTCTCGAAATTCATCGCGGTGATATGCGGCCCAACTCGCGTGGTGTGGTGAAAAATAAATAAATAAATTGTATAAATTTAATTTAAATTAAAATAAATAAATTAATTAATAAATTAAAATTAATTAAATAAATAAATTAATGTAAAGTAAATAATTAAATCAGTATTTTACAGTTCATTTTCCGTTTAATGCAGGAGTTGACTTTAATAATACATAGACAGTTTAACATTTTAGTAAACTTTTAAAAAAAACTTCACTTTCGTTCATTTGATGCGTAAAAGGAATCAGAAATTCCATTTTTTTTTAATTTGGCCTGGTTTAATAATCCAACGTCGTCGCGTCGGTAAGCAACAACAGGCCACAAAATTGATTATGCCGGTTGTTAAGCAATTCACTGTAAATATTTTAAGGGATTTTTCCTTGATTAATTTTGAACCAACTGTTGATTCATTTTCAATGTCTACTGAAATACAGTGCGCCGATACTCTTTCATGTGATCTCTGATTTTAGATGCCATGACGCAATGTATAGCAGTGGTAACTACATACTTAGGATGTCCTCACGTTGGCGGCTGTGCTTTTTTCTACGCCCACTGCTTGCAAATGCCAACAAGCTGATATTGTATAGGATGTTGATCAGGCATGTTGTCGTGTGGAGGTGTGAGAGTTGGGTCTTGACCTTGCAAATTCCGTTTATTATTATTATTATTAATCAAAAATTTAATTTATAAATAATAATTACAAACGTTTTGAGAAAAACTGATGTCAAAGGTCATTAATTTAGTATGCCCTAACGTATCACTAAAAATCGGAAGGGTATGATACTCTAAAATTAAGGTAATAGTAATTTCTACCACTTCAAAAACATGTGGGTAATCTACGTCAAAGTCGTTCAGTTTGTTTTCTTTGGCGCACTGTATCTTAAATAAACTACTAAAAATTTGAGTTATTTTACAATATTTCTCATTAATTTAAATCAAAAATATGCAGCAATGGTCAGCAAGATGTACTCGTTTAAGTTTCACAAAATTTGACTTAAGCGATTACCACAGGCTGATTAAAGGCTTTGGCCGCAGGGCTTAACAACTTAAGACTACACCAGTGAAAAATGCGGTAATGCTTTTACAGCGAAGTGCATTACATCATCATTATGTATAACTCAAAATTGCTGCTAAGCTGATCGGCCACACTTATTCGATTGTTTTTGGTCACTTGGTAGTTTATATGTGGTACACGAGTACTATTTGTATTGTGTAGCGTTTAGTATGCTTTTTGGAATTTTCAAATATTATGAATCAATAAAGTTAAAGTTAAATTAATTTTTACCAATTAAAAAAAACAAATCCATTTAGGATATCTACGTTTTTGTATTAAGAATATTTATAACAATTTTAATCACTTGCAATAAAATAAATTAATTCAACAAAAAAAAAAAAACAAATAAAAAAAAAAGATTGATATGATTCATAATTCAGTAATACGTTCACTTATTTTAATAATATACATGCATATAAGTTTTAATGATCCTCAGATGTTTTATAGTATGAATTTAAAACAATTAAGTTATCGACTCGGTTAGAATCAATCTGGTTCGTTTTTCTGAAATTATATTTCTAGCCCAAGAAAATACTCTTTCTGAAGCAGCGCATGTGGCAGGGAACACAACTGATTATAATGGAAAACGGATTTTTTATCTAAAACAATTTACCTAAAAACAATTTATCTAAAACAGTTTATCTAAAAACATTTCGTCTAACTACAATTGATCTAAAAACAATTTACCTATAAACAATTTAACTAAAAACAATTTAACTAAAAACAATTCGTCTATACACAATTCATCTAAAACAATTTAACTAAAAACAATTTAACTAAAAACAATTCGTCTAAACTCAATTCAACTAAAAACAATTCATCTAAAATCAATTTGTCTAAAATCAATTCATCTAAACCCAATTTATCTAAAAGCAGTTCGTCTAAAAACAATTCGTCTAAAGCAATTCATCTAAAATCAATTCATCTAAAAACAATTCGTCTAAAACCAATTTATCTAAAATCAATTCATCTAAAAACAGTTCGTCTAAATACAATTCATCTAAAACAATTTAACTAAAAACAATTTTTTAGTTGAATTCGTCTCAATAAATGTAAAATTATTTAAATAAAAATAATTACCGATTAAACTTGGCCATTCCAAAAAAAGTTTTTAAAAATGTGTCTTTACTAAATTTTAGAAATATGTATGTACCTAGCTACATAACCTACATAGCGCTTCCAGTCGACTAAAAGCTGATTTACATTCAATCTTTCCGTTCTTTTCCAAAAGATAAAAGATTTTAGTAAAAAATACGTTTTAGTATGATTTCCTTGTATTAAAATGAGAAGGAATACTCAAAAAGTATTATTCAATACTATTTACTGCAACATTCAACTTTTTTTTGGTGAAAAAGAACGGAAAAACCTGAAAAAGATGAACTGGTTTAACATTTCTCGTAAAAGTTGCTCAAAAGATATAAAATCAAAGTAACATTTTGAAAGGAAAAATTGAAATTTTGTGTATGCCCGTCTCTTTTTTATATATGGGTAAAATGTATTTGCACTTTTCTTCGAATCGGTAGTTCCCGCTAATAGTAAGGTTTTTGTCTTTGCTATGTAGAACTGGACATAACCTAGAATTATTTTTTGAATATTATCAGTCAAAAAATTATATTTTCTTTTTGATTTTATGTCGATGCACACAAGACGTGTTTTTTATTGGGAGTTATTTTAAAAGTTTAAGTGATTATTAAAAATAAAACTATGTATTTCTTTTTGATTAAATAATCTAAACGGTTGAAATTAATAAATAGCGGCGAAATTGAGCAGGACTAGGTACACTCATGAAAAAATAGCAAAAGCTGTTATGACTAGATAATTTAGCAAAGACAAAACTTGTCTACTAACAATTGCTTTTAAATAAATTGGGTTTAGATGAATTGTTTTTAGATGAATTGATTTTAGATAAATTGCTTCAGACGAATTGTTTTAGACGAATTGCTTTTAGATGAATTGTATTTAGTTGAATTGAGTTTAGACGAATTGTTTTTAGTTAAATTGTTTTTAGATCAATTTTAGTTAGACGAAATGTTTTTAGATAAACTGTTTTAGATAAATTGTTTTTAGGTAAATTGTTTTAGATAAACTGTTTTAGACGAATTGCTTTAGACGAATTGTTTTTAGATGAATTGTTTTTAGATAAATTGATTTTAGGCAAATTGTGTTTAAATAAATTGTTTTTAGTTAAATTGATTTTAGGTAAATTGCTTTAGTCAAATTGGTTTAGATAAATTGTTTTAGACCAAAAGTCCGCGAATCGATTATAATATGAAACTTATATAAATATTTAAATTTTGTTTTGTATCGAGTCCACCACTCCAACACGTTTATATCTATATTTGGTACTGTCATGTTCAAATATTTTCTGATTTCTAGTTCTATATCCGCTGATAAGTCTTTAGGACCTGGATTATTAGTAGTATTTAAAAATTCATCAAAAAATGTTGAACGAGACCAGGTTTGAGATGATTCTCTTGTACCTTCGAAGGTATAATATTTTTTATGTAAGCATAGATTTCTTGTTTCTCCGATTGCGCCAATATTGTCATGTCTCTGCAGAGTGGATATTAAAACGTTGCGCTTTTATGAATAATTTAATATTGGGTAAATTATTTCGTCTACTAGCTTACTAGGTTACACACTTTTTTTTTAGGCTTTTGTAGGCCCCTATTTTAATAAATAGTTCGGTTAGTTCTTAAAATCCTTTTCCGTTTACTACAGAAAACGGTCTTAAATCTTTAATACAGAAGTTTGTGCATAAACTAGCATCTAATTAAAACATTTTCCTGATCAAACTGTTTATTGTGGTTTCGTTAGCCAACGAAGGTTTATTTTGCTTTACGCAGATGTGACTTATGACAATATTCGTAACTAAAAAAATATAACAATACGAACAGAACGTTTTATACTAATGTACGTTACATATGACAAAACATTTATAAAAATTATGAACAAAAATAATTCAACAACAAGACAAAGGAACGATTACACACCAAAGGAAAACTAATTCACTTCTTATCATTAATTTTTATGTTAAAATAGGTAAATTTAACATTATGAGATATTTTTTTAAAAAAACAATATTTAGATCACAGATCTTGTCAAACCGTAAAATATATAATGGTAAAAAATTGTTTTTTTTCCATTACGAATTTTTTTCTATGACGACTACATAAAAATTTTCCAATAAAAAATTTCGAGGGGAGTAAAAATACAAATGTAGTACGTGGTTGTATAAATTTGTAGCGATTCACTCATTCAAATCGCTCATTTTCATTCGTTTTAGACAATAGCCTATACCAAGAAAATACGCTTCTTAATATATTTTTTTCACCAACCCTCAAAATTGATACAAATATTTTTGATAATATTGTTATATTTTGACATAAATTTATTCAGCCCAACGTGAAGTGGGTCAAAATTGAACTGCTGAATATAAAATCCGATTAATTTCACGAATACGAAAAAATTTTTATGATCGAAATCAATTTTTATGATCGAAAGAAATCGCCGACGACTTTTTCAGGTGAATTTGAAGAATACGGGCCGGAGTTATTAAAAACGTTTCAGCATACATACGTACGACATTAAACATATATGTACATAAGTATATGTACATACGTATTGAATAAAGATGGATAATGTACAAATATTTGGATTGCACCGCACGTGCCCACACAAATCAATTGAATTTCTTTTACCATTCGTCATTTTCTATATTTTATGCTATTTATTTTATTAAAAATGTTATAATGGAAAATCGGGTGGTACTCCTAAATCCAATTAGGATTACAAAAGCGGAAAACCAAATAGGAAAATATAACTGGGATCAAATTGGGAAGATTATCTACTAGGGAGTAGGTATTACAAGTAAATAAGAAATATTTTGAAAGGATGTCCTTTGTTAAATACAGAAGATATCTGTATCTAACTTATCGAATTCATACATTTATATTTGATATGCGCCAACTATAGCAGACACAAATAAAAACACACTAAATAGATAGATATTTATAGACAACACACTATTTTGTAATGACATATTCATTATTTTCGATTTGGTGGTAAATCAGTAAAATAATGGAGTCACACTCCTAATATATCTACCCAGCAAAAGTAGAAAATATTAATCCCCTCCTCCTTTCTTTATCACAGAGTCAATACAAATAATAGAAAATAACTTATCATGTAGGAAAATTGCTGTTGCTACAATCTAATAAATTACAGCAACCAAATATTCTAGGTTTAGCTGTTATCCCTGACAAGTGAAACACGTAGTTGAATGAAGAAGCCCTTGCTTTATTCAGCGCTCAATGGTTTGAACATGTTGAAATTCTGGCGAGTTTTTGATTAACATATTTTGGAATGTACAAAGTAATTAGAATTTTGAAATTTTGGAATCCTTCTACTCTTTTTATCTATAATACTAATTTATTTGTTTACTACTACTTGGAATTTTTCCTTAGCAGCACTAATATAAAAACTGAAATTACGTTTATAAGATGTACGTGACACTCATTTTATTACGGTGGATATCTGAATTTAATGTTTTCCCAGCTAGTATTTGTTATGGTCTCTATAATATTGTTTATGTGGCAGGTTTGTTCGAAATGAAATTTAAAAAATTGAATAATCAGTTCCGAAATTTAAACGAACACTTCAGAAGGTGCTTTTAAAGAGCAAAAACTGGTAGTATTCCTCTTAAAGTTTTTTTTATTTAGAAAAATGTCTTTTTGTGTTACAATTTCATTATCTTTCAATAATCATTTTTTACAATCTTCGCATTGAACTTTTCTATTTACACAAAATCCGGCATATTAGGCTATGGCATTTGCTGTTAAATTACTGTCTTCAGTGTTGTTAATCACAAAATCAATGCCATTTGTAATTTGTGTGTCTTCGCCAGAGTGTTTTAAATTACTTTTATAGTCCAATATCAAATTTTTCCAATTTAGTTGTAAACTCTCAGAGTCATCGGGCAAGCAGTTAGAGTTCATTGATTTGAATACAATTTTCATTACGATAATGTTTGCGTAATGTACTCCAATTTCATGACTACTTGGAGTGTAATTATAACCGCCCTTATCTCGGAGCGCCGAAAATAAATTTTCCAAAGCTTCCTGGTTAGTCTTTCCCTTTCAAATGTAATCCGTACCGAAGGTTTCACTGAGATGATCAATTAGCCTTAATGGAGCATTTTATTGTCAGCTCAAAACCTTTGAGAACTTGTTACGTGTGAGTTTATCTCGCTGAATTATGCCTGCAGTTTCACACGGTGTCTACCCCTTGTTTGTTTGTGTTTTGTCAGGCGTTCAGGTGTTGACCGTGGTGTCGATGGGTTTGATCATAGAATTGTCAGTGTTGGATGGAAGAGATTGACTATTCTTGTTGTGGTTTTTTGTTGGTGAGGAAACGAGGATTGAAGTGATAACCATCAATGAGTGAACATCCTCACATAAAATTATAAAATAAATAAAAAGAATAAATTGGAAAACCAATAAAAAGAGTTAAATGCAAACCAATTAATATATTGTTTGTGCTGTGATAAAAAAAAGAAACCGCCATTGATTCGGAAATTATTTACACGAAAACAAAATATATTTGTGTGTTGTGTAAAACCAAAACGGACCGCCATTGATTCGGTATGGTTAATTAAACCAATTTAAGTGCATCGCAACTTATCTGGCATTCTATCAATATTTGGATGTTAAAATATATTGTGCGATTTATAACGCCATCGATGCCAGTAACGATATATGTATAAAAATAAGATACCAGTGGATTTACGAGGCAAACCGGCTGATGTGTTGGATACCGATATTCAAAAATAATTTACCAACGTTACTTTAACGGATCAGGATCAAATTGTCATCATTCATCACACCATCGTTAGAAGTTTTGGGCACATAGGACTTACGCTACATTTTTAGTTTCCTGCAGTATCAGTATTTACCGTAACAAATTTTTTTTATTTATCTCTTTCATATATTAGTTAATTTTTGGAATTTCAGTGATTATTTCTTTAATCGACTCGCTTGTTTAATTGCGATTCTATTTCGGTGTTTTTTTGTATCTTTTCAGGACATTACACGAGCTCGAGTATATGCGCCACCATCAACCAGCAAAATTAAGTGTCGATCAACGGAAATAATCATAGTCTTTATTAATTCAATATAACGTAGTCTGATTAATTGTTATTAGTTTTTTTGATTTATTGTTTTTGGCTTTTTTTTCGAAAAATAAGAAACTTATGTTAATAAATTTTCTGTTAAAATTACGGTAAATACGAATACGATGAGCGTTTAAATTTCTTCAGGAATGTCGGGAGATGAGTATGGATGGCGTGTGTGTGGATGTAAGTATGTTCCGTTTGTTTTTTTGATGTAAGCAGCACCTAAGGTTTCCGTGGGACATCACCAATGTCACCCATCCCATACTGCGCGATAGCCGGCACAAGCTGCAGGTGATGATCACGGAGAAATTCTGTTTGCGATAGATCACCAGGTTGTGTCTATTGTAACAAACTTTAAAATAATTTTCATTGACTGAAATTATTTTTAGACATTTTAAAAACTCAAGGCTGTTTTCTAAGGGCCTGTTTGATAATTCGCACGGTGCGGTGCAGTGTACGTTTTTTTCTTTATTTCACCACAAGAAAATAAATCAAAGTAGACAAGGAAAACAGTATGCCCTGCGCTGCACTGTGCGAATTATCAAACAGACCCTAAATAAACATATATGATGTGTGGCGGTTCACGCATTTTTGCGCCTGAAGATATGCGTTTGCCGCCACAGAACAAAATAACTCGCATGAGAACACAAAGACGGAAACAAATACACCTAGTACATACATCTGGTACCATACCACTACCAACTGCATAACACAAAAACAAAACAAACATAAACAAAATACAAATCAGTCTCGTCTCGGATATGGTGCAGAGCGCACCCGCGCTCATTAACAATATTAAGAATTAAGTACAGGAAATGGTGGTGTAACAATAAACTAAACTCATACATAAATAAATACATTTATTAAATTATAATCTAATTTGTAAAAATAATAAAACAAAATTTTATAAATAAGAATTAATTTTGTTAATCAATAATAATAGTTCCAAACAAAATTATTTATGCACCTAATAAAGTGAAACGCTAAAGATGATTATTTCTTCGCAACCACTGCTGGTAAATATATTTTGAAGAAAGAATTCTGCAATTTAGACAGGCGAAGATATTATTGAACTGTTCCACTATATTTGCGGTTGGTATTGCATTGTTCAAATATTTTCCAAATATGGATGATTGCGTTTTCAGCGATGTACGTATAGCACATGCGACTGTGTAACTTACGATTTGAGCTGCTAGTTTTACGTTCATCTTTTGGAAAGTGTTAGGTTCAATATGATTTTTAGTTAATTTTAGTAGTAGTTTTACATTATTTACGTTATCGTGCTCATAAATTTGTTTAATTATATTCAAATACAAAGTCTCATAATCTGAATGACTAATCTGATTCCTTATTATAGCATTCCGTACTGATTTAATAAGATACGGTGGATCATACTGAACAAAAACGTTTTGCTCGTTTACTATAATGTATTGGCCGTGGCTTACACCTAAATATTTATATGTAGCAACTTTCGTTGTTGCCTGATCGCAAGATAACATAACCACATTTAAATTAAATGCTGTTTGGTATAACTTGATATTTTCAATGAATAAAGCTGACATTTCTTCCGGTTTAAGGGAGTTATTGATCAGTGTAATTTAATACATGTTTCCAGTTACCGACTAGACCACGCAACATAAAAAATAGGACTGATGAAGCAAGAACACTGGATCGTGGGCTACCTGTGTCACAAAAATCTTCGACTCTATATGTGAGTAAATTAACGGTTAAGTTTTTTTTAATTACCATCATCAAAAATTATATATTATTTATGCCAGGGGAAATATATTTAATGGGTCAGACCATTTATAGATCGACGATAACGACGGTAATTTCAACCCTTGCTGTTTTTGATCCGATCGATACACTGCTGGAAAACTATCACTTTTCTTTACTTGTAAAACAATCTATCTATCTAACAACGATTATAAAAATGTACGTATTGTCAGGATACACGTTTAATAATAGGGGGTAAATGTCCTTTTAATACTGTTTTCAATAATAAAAGGAATTCACACGTCATTTCTTGGTAAAATACAGCCAGAAAAGAAAAGTCAAGGCCTCATTAGCTATACAAAATATTTCAAGAAAATTTTCAATCTTGAAATTGTAATGGCTGTATGATACTCACTTTTTTTCCCACTTTTTCAATGACCTGAAAAGACAAACAGAGTGAGAGAAAAAATATAGATACAAAATATTTGTGAGAGAGAGTGTATACACCATAGATTTGAAAAAAATATAGAAACTTCAAAAAAAAGTGGTAGCTCAATTTTTGTAGCAGTTAATCGAGCAAATATAGCAAAAAAAGAATTGGATTTGATTCTTTTTTTGACATTAGATCATTTTTTCTGACATTTCTGAAATAACAGAAAAAAAATTTGTGTTTTGTGTAGTTTTGTCCAGCAGAAAATTTATTTGTTAAATTTTAAAATAAATTGAATATAAAATATAAATTTATAAATAAACTTGACATACATATAAATTATGTCGTTGCAATTAATTGCGGCAGCTAATACAAATTTATTATACGCGGCCTCATATTTATTAAGAAAAAAATCAAGTAAGAACCAAAAAAAATATTCTTCCCAATGGCAACTTCACCGCTAAAGTGAAGGATTTAGCCATAAATTGTTAAAGGAAATAGAAGCCTAAGACGAAAATTTATATCGGAGAACTTTGCGGATGACACCTGTACAATTTCAAAAAATATTAGAGATGGTACAGCCATTTATACAGAAATTAGATACTACATAACACTTGGCTACAGGTAATTATAATTTTTATACAAAATGTTTTCTTTTATTAAATTGTTCTCTTTCGATTTCAGGTGAAACACAAACGTCCTTGCAGTTACCGTTTAGAATACAGCAGTCAACAATCTCTAGAATTTTAAAAGAAACGATTCCTATATTATACGATGTATTAAACGAGGAAGAATTGAAATTCCCACAGAATACATCCGATTGGCTAGCGATTGCAAATGATTTCTACCGTATGTGGGGCTTCCCTAATTGTATTGGTGCAATTGATGGTAAGAAAGTAAATTTAATATGACGTAGGAAAGTAAATTTAACATTTTACGTATTTTGTACTTTCCAGGCAAGGCATTGTAAGATAAAGCCAATGCAAGGATTTGGATCTAATTATTGGTGCTACAAAGGCACCAATTCTTTCATTCTAATGGCAATAGTGGATGCCAACTATACATTTATATTTGTTAATGTAGGGATAAAAGGGCGTATTGGTGACGCAGGAATCTGGATGAGGTCAGATTTAAGACGTGACATCGAAAACAACATTGTACCACTACCAAAGCCAACTAACTTGCCAACAACAGGAACTCCGTCACCATATGTTTTCGTGACAGACGATGCCTTCCCTTTGACGGAATATATTATGAAGCCGTATTCTCAAAAAAATTTGACAGCAAGCCAAGTACGGTTTAATTATATGTTGTCAAGAAATCGACCTCATCGACGATGAGGCTATTAAACTCGCGTTAGCTTGTGTTTGTTTACATAATTATTTAAGGCAAAACAATTTAAACAAATCGGCAAATACAGACCTTATGACACTTGAGGAGGTAAACCAAATTAACAGTACACACTTTGATCCTACCATCAATAACGGAAGAGTTGGCGCACCTCAAAAAAATGCGGTTGCAATAAGGAAGCGATTGGAGAATTATTTCAATACGTTTTATCCTGAAATAAATTCAGCTTAAATTTAGTTAAGTTTAGTTTATAATTTTAGAATAATTTTAATAAATAATAAATCTATAAATTATTTTTATTAAGTTTTTCGTTATCTCGCTTGTATTGGATTTCTTTTATTTCAAATATTGTGTTATTTATTCTTTGTCTTGCAATATTCTGAAGGTCTTTACCCAATTCTTCTAAATCTTGAGCGATACAGTCACCAAATGCCTGTTGAGTTAGTCGCGATTTTAACATATTTGTAATTTGTTGTGCAGATTGAATACATGTTTCTGCAAGTTGTTCATCTTTAGATTTGGCAGTTAATCTAGCTTTTTTGGTTGGGTGTAGTGGAACTGGGCGTGGTAATCCTGCTTGCCGCTTAACGGAATTAGTTGGCAATGCGCGGAACCGGTTGCTTGTACTTGAGTGGCTTGAGGTGTCATGTAGATCAATAGATGGTGAAGTTACTGTATAGCTTGTTTTGGATTGGCTTGTTCCTGGGATGTCGTGCATGTCATTGGATGGTGAGGTTATTGAACAGCTTCTATTGGATTGGCTTGTTCCTGGGATGTCGTGCATGTCATTGGATGGCGAAGTCACTATACAGCATCTATTGGATTGGCTTATTCCTGGCATGTCGTATAGGTTATTGGATGATGAATTCTGAAATGTTGGTGAAGTAATAGATCTAATATGGGCTGTAGTCTTATTATCTTTGCTTTCCAAAAATTCAAGTTCAGCCCACGGAGAGTTAGTCTCTTCTAAATACTGGTCTTTATATATTTGGTCATCCAACACCGAATCTCGTGATAATTCCTATAATTAAAGGCAATCACTATGTTAAACAACTATCAAATGTAGACGTAAAAGTACAGTTAAAATAATACTAACATTTAGTGATCGTTTATTATAATTATTTATAAACGGCATCATTTCGCAAGTTTCTTTTAGAAATAAAAGTTTCTCGTAGAACCGCCAAGTGGAATCCTCCAAGTTATCGACATCATCTGTAGGCATCCCACTTTTCACGGTTTTGTACCGCTTTTGGGATTCAGTAATGAAATACGTTTTCATATTGTTTCATTTTCGTACTACATCATCTGTCAAAAATAAAAAATTGTATACTTCTATATTATGAGGATACCAAAAGTAATGCAGAAACTTGCCATACTTAAAAACTCCATCAAATGGGAACGTCGAGTTAAGGTCGTCTACAATTGTTGACCAAAATAATTATTTTTTAGCTTTATTCTTGTAACTAATATTGCTATGGTTCCAAATTTATTCTGTCATCTTTACTTTTTCAATTATAAAGAGGACATGCTCGTCTTGCCAAGAAAATTTTGGTTTCGACATTATATTTTTGTATTTATTATTTATATTCAACAGAAAAATAAATTATACACAACACAAGACAAATTTTGATTGTATATACATCTTTTGTTTATCCGAAACTTCAAAATATTTACATATACTGCTGTCTACACTAGCCTGCTCTGTTTCGCTTTAATAGTTTTGTAGCAATTTATTGCACTTGAAAAAAAGTGAGTATCATACAGCCATAAATGCGTGTAATTTGTACTTATAATTTGTGTATGCCACAAAGTCAAAATAATAACCTTGCATATGCCAACAAGCTGAAGGTTTAAGTGATCACCCATTTATCTTATGTGAGTGTGAAAGTTGATACTATCCAAATAGTACAAAAGATAGCTAACGAAATATTTGTGTTTTATATACGCATATACATGTCGTCCCATGCAAATAAGAGTATGATAAGTGACTATACAAGTCATTGGAAAATAAACCAGATAGTTGAATTTTCCTTAGTTACGCTGGATAACATCGGTTATTTGCGTTGCTAAGTTGTGTTTCGCGAAACACAACTAGTTGTGTTTCGGCCGCAAACAAATAAATCATATCATCCATGAATATAAACAAACAATTAATATTTTTGATATTTGACATGGTTGATTCGTTGTAGTGTCTTAACATATACAACTCGAGCTTCGAATATCATCTGAATATACACTTGCGGACTCGATGTGTTACTAAGAAACACAACTCCATCTGCGGTGTCGTTGTTTTCCTAAGCAACACATCTCGTCCTATCAACTGTATATTCGATTATTTTCGAACCTCTTGTTGTATAACTAGTGATTATATGATACTCTCAAATAATCGTATAATTGAATTCTCTGAATATGATTTTATATTATGGCAATTTTTCGTTAAAATTGAAATCCTCCCTGACGGTTAAAAACAACAAAATATACTCTCATTTTCTTTTTTGCTATACATTTCTCCAAAGTAAAAAAATGTAAGCTCCTTTCCTGAAAAATGACTTTTTTGACTTATCATACTCTCATTTACATGGGACAAATTGTGTATTATTTTTCTGATTTAACTCGGATTTAATTCGCGGAAATGGCCCCAACGAATCCTGTTGCTTGAAAAATAGGTTACTTACCTATGTGTGTCGGGCAAGTGCCTAGAAATATTCTCATTCATTCTTCTTCCTTCAAGCTTCAAGCAAGAATGACTTGTTATGATTTGGTTTTTGACATTTCGTTTTATCAAAGGCTACTATTTTCTTACAGCGGCGAATTCAATTATATTTATTTACAGAGGCGAAGTTCTTATAGTTTGTGAATACCAATTTTTAGTACTCTGTAACTTTTGCTCAATAAACAATTTCTGTATAGTTACAGCTATAGAATTCTTACATTTTGTGAATAGAGGCATAAATCTTTTGGTTTTATTCCATAAAAATATAAACACAATAAAAAGTGCAAATACATTTTATCCACACACAAAATTTAATTTTTTTTTTTCTATACGTTACTATGATTTTACTGGTAAACAATTAACTATAAAAGATCTCGGACTACTTTTGTCACTCCTTTTCGAACATTGCAGAGTATAATTTACTTATCCGAGTTTAACTAGCATAAATCAATCTCATTATACCTTTCCATCATCTCATTAACCTTTTCAAATTTAGTACCAATTCACATACAGCTTGGAAAAATTCATTTCTTTCGCGTCCCGAAGCAACATACTGTTTTTTTAAAAAATATTTGAGTGAAAACAAAAGTCAATTTTAGTCTATAAGCGTATTTTCTTGAGAAAAATTAAATTTATTTATTTGGGATTTAATTGTTTTCTAAGAAAACAGCCAAGTAAGATTTAATTCGTTTTTAAAAATAGCCAACGATCCAAAATAAATTTTGATTGGTTGATTGGATAGTATGAACAAGCCTAAACCTATATCCCGGATGACGCCGGGTCCACCCGTGCACCCATTACGCACAACAAAAAGGAAGGATAGGAAAGCTTATTGGAAGAAATTGAATATCAAAAAATAATTTGCGGCACCAGCCTAAATGTATATTACCAATTTTACAAAATGTATCATTATTACATATTACATATCATTGTTTTACAATACAAAATTGTATGTACATACATATTTCAATTCGAATTGATGTCTATATGAAATAAAAATAACATAAAATTAATAAGTACTTTAGTGAGTATCGAACCCTTAACAATTTATATTCGATGTATGTTGTTTTCAGGTCAGAAAATACATAGGGTTACGCTACATACTGGAAATTATAATATAGATTATTATTATGACGGAATCTTTTTTCGTTTGAATCATCAACATTAACCGCTAAAAAATAAATAAATATTACTTCACGATAAAGCTAATTTTACAAAATAGGCTTATTTATTTAGTTCACTATTTCTTTAATAACAATGTTTCTTGGAAATATTCTCGAGTTTTTAAGTAAAAATGTCCTCCTTGATAATCGGTATTTTTAAGTAACACTTTTAAATTTTCATGATATCTTCCTCCAGTTACAAAGACTTATAATAACTGCCCATGAGCGAAAACTGGCTCAGGAAGATATACACCGACATGGTCAAAAGACTGGCCTTGACTCTTGTTGATTGTCATTGCAAAAATAAACATCACTGGAAACTGTCGACGCTTCATTCTAAATGGCAAAGTAGTATCGCTTGGCTCCAAATCAATTCTGAATGCAAATTTCTTCTCCCTTATTACTTCCTGGAATACTTTCTGCGTTTACGCAGTTTCGATGAAGACTCCTGACTATCAATCGAGTTCCATTCAATAAACACTTTTTAGGTTTAAGATTTCGAAAAAGCATGATAAATGCACCAAGTTTCAATTTCAGGATATGTGATGGCATTCCCGACGGACTTTGCGCGTGTAAAAATTCAACTCGAAAATCGATGGAATCATTCGGATCATTTGAAATAATAAAATTAATGCTCATATAGATAGTTTCTTTTCTTGCAATTAGTTCCAGCATTTTGAAATTTAGTTCTGTAGCATCAATATTTTTTTGTGTTAGAATGGCTTTGTTGGCAGTTTCAGAAACTTCATCGGGACTTGATGTTCTTATTGAGCTGCTAAATATTGAGAGTTAATAATCTGTTCCTTTTCCACTATTACATAAGGAATTTCAACCAATTTTGGATATATGTACATACATCATCACAATCGTTTGTTAAATTACCATCACCTAAACGCAACACCCATTCATTAAATTCATGTTGTCCTGCTGGGTATTGAATATACTTACGGCCTTAACTAATTGACATGATTCTACATTGATATGGCAGTTTTGAGGAATATTTTATATTTTTTATTGAGTCTAACAGATTAATCAATCTTTTTATAAATCTTTTACACATTTGCATATTTATAAACTTACTTTTAAATAAGGATTATATAGATTGACTTTTACACTTAGCCGTAAAACAAAAATTAATTGTTTATTTACCTTAAAAGTAATCCGTTTTGAATTCAAATCATTTAAATTTGATCACTTTCGATTATTTTTTATTAGTTTAGTACAGTACACACTGTACACCTATAAAATATATGTAGTTATTAGTCACTACACAATATTCTAAAATCAACTAAATCACTTAATCCAATTTTCAGTTACAAAATTATTTGGTTAAATAAATTGCACATATCTAATACAACATAACGATAAAAATAAAATAACAGAAATTTTCGTTCGAAAAAAAAAACTATTGAAAACTATTTACTTTGAACACAACTGAAAACAAACTAAATTTTTTCTTTTGTTTCAAAAATACAAACCACAGCACACACAGAAATTTTCATGTCATCCAAACGACGAAACAAAAATATGTATTGTACATACATAAAAGAAAAACGCGACTACTGCGATAGTCTTTTGTGTGTTTTGCGCCACCTAACAGCGTTATATCCATACAAACAGACATAAGACTGTAATTTATATGTTAACTAGTAAAAGTCCGTCAAAACTGACGGAAGTTTCTGAATACTCAATAATAGCCTGAAAAGCCCGAAAAGTAAAATTTTTGTTTCTAGAAGAAAGCGAATTAAGACAATCAACATAATCTCCACACATCTAACGCAACATAATGTTAAAGTTAAAATAACAGAAATTTTAACTATAATTGAAAACTATATACTTTGCACATAACTGAAAAACAAACTAAACTTTTTGTTTTTTTCAAAAATACAAATCACAGTACACACAGAAATTTTCATGTCATCCAAACAACGAAACAAAAATATGTACGTTAAGGCCGGTATTAACGTACAATTAAATTGCGCAATATAATTGTGTGACGTCAATATTGCACAATAAAATTCCAAAATCTTGAATAAAATTTGAGAATATTGTGCAATGTTCTGACGTCACACAATTAAATTGCGCAATTTAATTGTACGTGAATACCGGCCTTTAAGCTAATTTACACCTCTCGTGAACATGAACGTGAACAAAACATTTTTTGTTGATAAAACTGAAGTTATTTGATTTTGTTTATTAAAACGGGTTGGAATAAATTTGAAATAAAATTATGTATCGAATAATTATCAAAATAATGAACCAACTATATTTAAAACAATATTTTTTTCAATTCCCCGATGATTTCATTTTGTTCTCGGTGAAATGTCTGTGAACTATAATTCACCACGGTTCACAGCAAGTGTAAAGGGATCAGTGTACGTGAATATTTTAAAAGTGGTGAATATAGCTTTTATTTTGTTTACGATGCTTGTTCATTTTCGCACTCGTATGGTAATTTTAGTAGAAAACCCTATGACTTTGCGAAATGCCCTCGAAAGCAGTATCAAATCGCCCTTTTTCATTTCGCAATTTCAAATACGGGTGCAATCAAAATCGACGACAGTTGTATAAGTATTAAAAATGCAATGAAACCACTCCCAATAAAAATCGATTCATCCAAATCATCCATTTCAATGAACCAAATTATATATGCCAGGCAAATCAATGAACTAAATTATATATATGTTATGTCATGATTTTCATGTTGATGTTTGCTTTAAAAAAAATCATGGAAAAATAGATTGAACTTTTATATCTACCACAGATTTTTGTTCATGGCGATTTTCACTGTGAAATAAATTAGTTAATTCAACATGGTTTCATGTTCACGTTCACGAGAGGTGTAAATTGAGCTTTAAAGCGGATTAAATTGCATATAGAAAAATTTTCCACTTTTCTGTAAATTCATTGTATTTGAAGTAAAAATGTCCACTACACCATATGGCTACGATGAATTTCGAGCCTGCATAATTTAATTTGAAGATTTTTTTTTTATATAGAGTGAGTTTTTTATAATGCCAGGCTTTTATCTCGAGAACGGTGCTGGATAGGAGAAAATTAATTTTAATGAAATTTGTTAAGGGTCGAGGGGACATCAGATGGTGGCCTTTAATTCGACCGTGATTACTACCTTCTAGGTCATTTGATGGTCAAATTGATTGTTTTAAATGAAAAGCTCTATTTTTGGACCTCTGGTTCGGAAAGGGCACAACATTTTACGTTCAGATAGGAAGTTTATTCTCTTCTTTTGAATGATTTTCAGATGTTAGTTCAAGGACAAACTACTAAATAATATGAAATAATCAGCAAATAATAAACTTTAATGGAGAATAACTTAATTTAAATTTGTTGGCACCATAACCAAAGGTACCAAGTTAATATTGTGTTAGTATATTCCCCATTTCATTATTTTCCTAAAATGCCTATCTGAACGAAAAATTTTGCGTTTTTTATGAATCTGGGGTCAAAAATACGGATTTATATTTAACAAATTCAATTTAACCTTCAAATAACCTTGAAGGTCGTAGTCAAGGTTGAATTGAAGCTCGCCATCCGATGTCCCCCTCGACCCTTAAAAAATTTCATTAGAAGTAATTTTCTCCTATCGAGCACCGTACGACTGGCATTTTTATAAAAATTCACTCTATATGAAGAAATATCTTCAAATGAAATTATGCAGGCTCGAAATTCATCGTAGCCATATCCGTGTTGTGGACTTTTTAGCTTAAAACTAACTGAATTTTCAGAAAAATGGAGTCTCCAGACCACTTAAAAATGTAATCCGCCCTAATGTACATAAAAGAAAGCGCGACTACTGCGATAGTTTTTTTTTTGTTTTGCGTTATATCCATACAAACAGACAGACGACGGTAATTATTATGTTGATGTGAAATTTTTGGTACAATTGACGCATTTTTTATAATACTTTTCTTACCGCAGCCGCAACTATTTGGTAAAGCATTGAAATTGACGGTATGGAATACAGGTCATCTTTAGTTGTGGTATGTGGCGTTGCTTTTATAATTTGCCTTATCTGAGCGTCGATATTTCTCGCGAAACACAAATTCTCTCCCACAAATTATTTCAACAACCCCCAACTAATTAAAAAAAAAATCGTAAAAAAAGTCATAAATCCATTTAACAAAAAGCCGGCCTTGGCGTCTGTATATGTGGGTTTTCGATAAATTTTGAACTCTAATGAAGAATTAATTCTGGTTATTGTTATATCTAGAAAGTTAAAAGATTTGTTTTCTTCTACCTCCTTTCTACCACGTATGTATACAGACGCCATTATACCTAACTCTTCAAACCATCCCCATAATATTAAAATGTCAGCTTTCCACTCATTCTTAGATAGATTAATAAACATTCCTTTGACCAAATCCAATTATAACAAAGAGCTTAATATAATTTTAGAAATAGCAGCGAATAACACGTCATATAATTTTCTCTAATACATTTGCAGACATATTTAAATTAACTCAATAATTAAATATAAATCACATATCTATCAACATAATGTGCATTTAATCAAACCACTAATATTATTTATATTGTCCGCAACATAATTATGAATCGAAGACAAATACGAAATTATAGTACATAGCTATATAATATATTGTAATATATTAATATAAAATTATAATCCGAGTAAACATGTTGTCAACGGTGAGTAGCAACAAACACTTTTTATTGTTGTCCGATTTCTCGCAGCAATCATCACATTTATTATGCCTGAATATTTTTTATATAAATATAAATCGATTCAAAAATAAATTGCATGAACTTGAAATTCTTCTGTCGTCACTCAATCAAAAAATAAACATAATTATTCTAACGGAAACATTTTTATTTGCTACTGAAACCAAATTTTTTAATATGAATGGATATACAGCACATCATAGTACTCGTGAAAACAGGGGTGGTGGCGGAATATCAGTTTTTGTCAATAAATATCTAGATTTTTCGTTATTTAAAGTTGAAATTAAGCTTGAAAATGAATTCCTAATTATATACTCCAAATTGTTGAACTTATATATTACTGCCTTGTACAAACCACCACACACACTTTATCAAGATTTTCTTAATATTTTAGATAATTTAACACACAATCTAAAAAATCAAATAATTGTTGGCGACTTTAATCTGGATTTATTAAATCAAGCAAGCCTTCAGATCCGTCAGTACAATTCAACGCTTCTTACAAATAGTTATCATGTCCTAAACCAAATAGAGGAAAAATTTGCTACTCGAATAAGTAAAAATACGGGAACTGTCATTGACCATATTCTTTCAAGCTTCAAATCTGAATTTTACATCTACTATGGAGACACCCCTTTAAGTGATCATCGATTTTTACTATTTAAATATATTCTACCGAAAAAATCATTCATTAAGACCGTCAAAAAAACCCATGTTAATTACGAAAACATTTTGAAGTCTATTCAAGAAAACCCTCAAGAGCAGTCACTATCAAATTTCAATTTATTTTATAATTATCTTACTAGTTCTATTGCTAATAATACATCGGAAACTATAACAAATCAGAAAATATCGAATTATAGAAAACCATGGTTCAACAAAGAACTGTCAAATAAGGCCAAAATCCGTAGAAATTTTTATAAACTTTCAAGGAAATATCCTCAAAACAATTATTTTGGACAAATGTATGATAGCCTTAATATGGAATTTAAAAAATTAATTAATAAAGCTAAAAAGAACTATTATATAAATAAATTTGATAAAAGTTTGGCATGCCCTAAACAAATGTGGAATTTGGTAAGCGAGGTACTAGCAAATAAAACACCACAACACAGTAACTCTACCAATATAGAACTAATGCATAATAACAATTTAATTACAGACCAACTATTGGTTGCTAACCTGTTCAATGATTTTTTTATTTCAGTTGGTGTAAATACCTCGAGTCAAGGCATTAAGAACTATCCGCATTTTGTTACTTCCTTTAATGGGCCTTTAACTACCATAGAAAATACTACTGATGAGGAAATGTTTTGTATGATTAACAGTTTAAAGTCAAATTCTTCTTGTGGTCATGACAACATCCCATCGAAACTTGTTAAACAATTGGCATATCTTATTGTTCCATTGCTTACAACAGCGATTAATTCATGGATTAGAGAATGTACGTTTCCCAAATTCCTAAAACGTGCTCGAATCAAACCAATTTTTAAGTCAGGTGATCCATTACTGATAAACAACTATCGACCAATTTCTATTCTTTCTGTGTTTAGTAAAATTTTCGAAAAGGTGATAGTTGAGCGACTTTGGAGCTACTTGGATCGTAATAATATCATTCATCATCACCAGTATGGTTTTACTAAGAAGTCTAGTACAGTATCAGCTACTTTAAATTTAATAGAAAACATTTATCAATCGGTTGAAATTAAAAATGCCACTTCATGTTTATTTCTGGATCTACAGAAAGCATTCGATTGTGTCAACCATTCGATTCTTCTACAAAAACTAGCCATGTATGGTGTCTCAGGGAGCGCAATAAAATTGTTTGAGAATTACCTCTTTGCAAGAGAACAAATAGTATGTTTGGAAAAATTTGAATCACAACCAATGACCATGCAGTGTGGTGTTCCGCAAGGTTCCAACCTTGGTCCAACTTTATTCCTAATATATATCAATGATTTATTTAAACTAAATTTAAAAGGTCACATGCAATTATTTGCAGACGATGCTGCTCTCATTTATAGTTCACCAACCTATACACAACTAAAAATAGACATGGAAAACGACATAATATTGATAAATGATTGGCTTGTTAATAACTGCTTTAAGCTGAATATTACAAAAACGAATTTCATAATATTTTATTTGAAACACCGACCGGCTGGAATATTTGATGAATTAAACGTGAACGGTAATCTTATTAAAAGAGTTGATTCAACAAAATACTTGGGGTTGTATATTAATTCTAACTTAAATTGGACTGATCATGTTTCCAAAATTAAGCAAAAAATTGCTCCAATGGTAGGTGTCTTAAGGCGAGTAGGATTTCTTATTCCTAAAAATCTTCGTTATAATATTTATTATAGTTACATCCACGCGCATTTAACATACTTGATAGAAATTTGGGGATCTTCAAGTGCTGATCAGATCGATGACCTGCAAATATTACAAAACAAAGCTTTAAAAGCAATTAATTTCTTGCCAGCTTTAACTCCCACATATCTATTATATAATGAGAAGGTTCTTCCAGTAACACGCTTAATTGATTTTGGGTATTTGATGACAATTTATAAAATTAGATTCGAATTACTTAAATGTAGCCTTCAAATGCATACTACCTTTTCAATTACTGAAAGAGTTACACGAAACTCATTAAATTACCATTTGCCAAATTACAAATTGTCTACTACTCAAAATAGTATATTTTATAAAGGCCTGAATTTGTTTAACCAGTTGGATAATGAGAAAAAAGACATAAGAATTTCAGAGTTTAAGGGTTTTATAAAGGGTAAACTGTTTAAAAATTTTATCGATCAATACAACTTGCACCATTAAACTTAAATCAATCTTAATGCTAAAGTTATCGGGTGTGTGAATTTTGACAATACTACTCACAGTGTTTGTTGTTAGATTTACTTTTATTAATTATCGATTAAATGCAACATGATTATTTTTGATTGTTATTTTTTATTATTTTTTTATTATTATTATTATTTTTGTTTCTTTTTTCTTTAATATTTTGTAAAATTTATATTACTTATCACTTTTTAACTTTTTATTGGAATAATTTCTTATCAATAATGTGTGATGTTTTCCTATATAAAAAATGTATTTTTTTTCTTGGAAAAAAAAAAAAAAAAAAAAAAAAAAAAATAACGGTTATGCAGCTAAGACTATTATTAAAGCTATTAAACAGAAACCTGAAACATAAAGCTTTAGCTAACATTTATCCACCTGATAGTACAATGCCGAAAAATTGGCGCCACTTAGAGTATATAGGAAAAACTAGCCAACGGATTAGTAACATCGTGACACAATATACAGATATTAGCTTTGCGTTTTATAACAATAATACAGAAAATGATTTTTACCAACAAACCAAGAATTGATCGCCTTTCCAAGTCTGGCGTTTATAAGATCAATTGCAATGATTGTAGTTCCTTTTATATCGGACAGACTGGGCGTAATTTTGAAGTTAGAGTTAAAGAACATTTATCTGTTAGCCATGAATCATCCCTTTATAATTATTTAACGTTAGAAAATCACACATCCAGTTTAAACAATTTAGAAATATTATATGTACAACCAAAAAGCAGACGTTTAGACAACTTAGAATCTTACGAAATCCGAAAAGCTATATTTCTTAACCAAAATATCCTCAACGAACAGAGAGAAATCCGTTTCTTACCAATTACCGACCCCGCACTGTTTTATTCCCATACTCATACCATCCCATAAAATGACTAATACGTCGGGTTATAATAAAATAAATAAAAAAATAAAAAAAAAATTAAAAAAATCACCTGGAATTTTGTTATTCGGCGGTTGACTAAGCAGTAATCAATAATCATATACCTGTGTTTAACTCACCCCCTTTTAATTTTTAATGTTTATTGCTCTCACCATTTTTATTGTTTACCACTCCCACATTTTTTATTTGTATATTTTTGTTCCATTTTTTGCTTTTTCCAACTATATACTTATATATAAATAACTACATTTTTATTTTTACAGTTTAGTAGATACTCCTGATGATGGCCTAATAAGCCGAAATCGATCGAGTGATTTTTTAAACCTTTTGTAATTTTGCAAAATATTTAACAAGTGTTTGTAAAAAAATTTAAAAATGTGTGTATTAAGTGTGTTTCGCCAAGTGCCTACGGCAGAAAGTGTAAAAATTAATACGAAAAAACACAATTCAAAACGGAAACGATGATTATATGTAGTGGACAGACGAAATTTTAATTCAGCATCTACCAGGAAATGGTCTGACAGCTTTACGTTTAGTTCAGATGCCTTTAACGTTAGAAAAATGTCTCATGGGCAAGGTTTTGTGGGAAGTATGTGCTGGCAATCACCAAATTGTACAGTTTTGAACAATTTTTTTATTTTTTTTGTGATATTTGTAAACGAGGAGTTAATGATAATTATGGCGGCTACCACTTAAAAAGAAAAACTAGTGAGATTTGGGTCTATTTCACAGCATTGGATAAAAACAATGCGAAATCCGATTTATGTAAAAGCATCTTCTCTTATAAAGTCGGTGCAATTATCAATTTGAAACGCCACTTTAAGAACAAGCATCCGACTGTAGTATCATGTACGCCATGACCTAGGCTACAGGCAACTTGTAATGCCATACGTATTGACGAAGTCGAGGTAACTGCATTCGCAACGGTTTTGTCGATTCCGCCAACTACGTCATCTACTGTACCGTGAGGAAATTCTCGGCCATCTACATTAACAGCTGCTTAAACGAACATCTCAGCCTGCTTCCCAACGATATACAACATCCAACGCTTTTGAGTTATATTGTAGCACCAGCGTCCATTTCTAGGCAGAGACGGATTAATGCTGCCTTATTAAAATTTATAATAAGGGACTTTTAGCTTTTTTCGGTGGGGAATGACCAGGGATTCATCGATTTTACGAAAGAAATTGACCCGACGTATCAACTTTCATCGCTGTCTATGCTTAATTGATTAGAAAAATTTTATTGCCGCAGGCATATAATAACTGTAGAAACAAAGTAGTTATGTATGTGCTTAGAAAAGGCAGAAACCATCTAAATAACTATCGACATTATAGACATCAATAAATATGCAGAGCTATATGGCGGTCACTGGGCATTTTGTTACCGATGACTGGAAAATGGGCGGTGCCCTCTTGGACTGCATGGATGTTTCATTGGCCAGACATACTGCTGAAAATTTAAAGGAATCCCTTCAAAAATGTTTCGCTGATTTTTCACTACAAACGAAAAGTAAATGTCGTAATAACAGATAATACTGCCGATGATTAAAACGGTCGGCTTCGAAAATTTGCGCTGCTTCACCCACACCGTCGATTTAGTAGTATACAAGGTGAAGTTTAGGAAATAGAAGCGATTCAATAAAAGGTAAAAGTGGTAGTGGAATATTTTAAAAGTTGTTTGGTAACGGGCAAGTTATAGAAACGATAAGTTCAAATGAACGGAACGTCAAATCGTTTAAAGTTTTTGAATGACATTATAACTAGGTGGAACTCAATGATTCTAAGTTCGAAAGGGACGTTTAAGTATGGAATGAACCTGAACAGAATTTGACAAATTTAAATTTCAAATTTGGTAGGTTTCTTGTTTATATTACAAATAATGAATAGAAAAGTTTAAAAAGCCCAAGCGGCAAAAGTGAAACATACATATGATAGGATATAACAAAAATATGTTATATGAAGTTTTATGGAAAAGTGCCTATTTGATTTAAATTTTTATTTATTAAAACTGCAATGATTAGAAAATTTAATTAATCCAATAAGTACTCTAAAGTGTGATTTTTGTATACCAGATTGGCATTTGGGATATTGTACCCATCCTTTTAAATACCAGAAATATGTGCTTCAAATTTGCAGAAACTTCATATGTATTAAACTAGTGTTACTAGAAATGTTTTAAAAAAATTAAATTTTAGATAAATCAAAACGTAGCAACTGCGGGCTACACATAACATATGTATACATACATATATTTATAAGGAGTTTAACATTGAATTTCTGTTATTTCTAAGCACATCTGCTATTTAAAATGATAAGAATGTCCCAAATGAATCAGATCCACATAAGTCACACTTTAAACTACATATTAGATAAATAAAATTTTCCAGTCATTTCAATTTGAATAGATAAAAATTTAATTTAATTAGACACTATTTCCATATAATTTCATATAACAAATTTTTGTTATATCCAATCAAATATTTAACTTTCGTCCGTTAAAGGACACCGTTCCATTCGTCAAATTTTCTTTAATTTACTGATATTGAAATTTTTATAGTTGCAGGATTTTTCAATGACACAAATTCAGAACAAATTCAAAAATTAAAAAAAAAAATTATTACGCTGCAAAGGATCGAATGGGTACCAGTGGAGAGAGCCATTCAACCTTTGAATATTTTGACAGAATGGACGAAATATTTGGCACCAGAGCAGAAGAAATGGGACATGAGGCGAAAACAGTAGAATTTAGCATGGTTGAAGGGCTACATTAGACCACAGAACGGGTCTTTGGTGATAATGAAATGTCCAACATAGAAAATGAAATTCAAACGTTAGAGCCAAATGAACCAATAATTAATATACATGATCCTACCGAACTTAGAAATCCTCCATCGGTAATAGAAAATGCAATAGATGATCCTACCGAAATTACAAATCCTCCATCGGCAATAGAAAATGTACCAACAAATTCTCGGCGTCGGAAAAGAAAACCCAAAACCAACATTGATAAATTTATACAATATAAGGAAAGAGAAAGTGAAAGGAAGCAACAGAGACACCAAGTGTTGGTGCAATGCTTTAACAACATGAGCCAAGCTCTACACCATGTCGCTGCGGCATTAGAAAACAGAAATGTCTAAATTTAATTAATGTATATTATATTATAATAAAAAAGTTAACAATTTAAAATTACATCTAATTATATTATGTTTTTTCTTACTAATTCGTTAAATAATTCGCTTTGCCTTGTAATATTATTTCCCACCCTTGATGCAGAGTAAACCTCATTTAAATTCATTTCTTGGTGAACGGTATAATCAATGTTGAGTTCCTCCAAGTCATCATCAACCAAGTCATCCATTTCTATACATAAATTGTACAAGGCACATGCACCTAATGTTAGTAGCTTTATAAGACGGTGGTTAATATTATTACATTTTTGGATTCGGCTAAAGCCTTGTGCTCAACAACAGCTTGCATTTGAAAGCTGTGGAATTTTTTTCTATTGTACAATAATACGGCTGTTGATTTAATTTAGGGATTTCGATATGAGTACAATCGATAGCTCCCACGACATTATTCAGATGCTTCGTTTGTTGGAATCCGTAAATTATTATTTTTTGCTCCTCGATTGATGGCCAGTTAATAAATTTACTGGCCTCGTTAGCCATAAAAACTGCCAATTTATCGATAATGTTGTAGGCATGACTCCTGGTAATCCCAAATCGATCCCCAAGTTGCCTAAATGTTTCCTTATTAGCCAAATACCAAACGTATAAAACGTTAATTTTTGGCGTCAGCTGAATAAACTCCTTGTTGTTTCGGGCACAATATGCTCTGTCTGAAAATTATTATTGTAACAGGTATTAAAATTAATTTGTTACTAAATTATTAAAATTTCTTAACTTACCCACAACTACTTGCAGCGTTTTTATCGATAAACGAAAATGGCTTTTAAATTGAGCGTAAAGAACATTAGCTTTTAAATCAAGAAAAAGTACATTTTCTTGAATTAAAAGTCCATTTTCTTAGCTGAGGACCAGTTTATTTTTTTCCGTGAGGTACATACATTTTTTTCTTTACTATGAAACTATATGGGACAGCGATTATTTTCATTTACAGTTTTAGTTTATTACAAATGTGAGCTTTTGTTTTGGTTTTATATGAAAATGTTCATGAAACATGTAATATTATTTGATTCGAGTCATGAAAATGTTTATTTCTTAGTGAAAATCGTCATGAAAAATAAGGTATTTTTGATATTTAAAATATTGTTGTTTTTCATCAACATAACTCGAAATTTATAAACAAAACAATAATCATCTCTTTCATTGCATCCATTCAAATTTGAATTCGAATATGTTTCTATAGTTATTTTGAATTTTCAAAGCATGCTAGATTGTTTTGATATTTTGTTTTCTTGGCACTCATTGTATTGATTTATTTTTTTCTGGTTGCTCTTTTTGATTTATTTTATTTTGATTGTTGAGCGGAGACGTGTTGTCTTTTTTCTTACCTTACCATTGGTTTTAGATGTGGAGTTTTCTCTTTTAATACACATTGTTGTTGTTGTAGAATGTTTTTTAATTTAATTTCCCTTATTTTATTTTGATTATTGCTGGAAAATAGGACAATTTTAGAATCTGTGTTTTAAAGGAGTAAGACATTGAGTTATTTGTTAACGATTTGAGAAAAAATTATTTAACTGGATTTAAGTTTTAATTCATGTTTTATCGTTAATAAAAATCGCGTTTTTTCATACAAACTCTATGAAAATACAGTCAAACCTGTTTTTGTGCGGTAGATGGGGACCGTACAAAAAAACGGCACAAAAATAATTATTCACAAGCTTCATAAATCGCTATAATAAATAATTAAAAAATTATCAATTAGAAAATATGTCAAAATTTTACGAAATTAAATTACACATAGAAACATTTTAAAAATTTTAATTTCTCATTTTAAAATAAAACGGTAAATTTCCTTTTTTCTTACATCATTTTATATATTTTTTAGTTTATGTTCAGTTAACAATTAGTGTGGCTATTACTACGCATTTCGTTAGTTGTGAAATAAACATTTCTTTTAACTAAATTATATTGTTTGTGTGCAAGGTAATAGGTATATTGAAATTTGCTAGAACATAAGAATATTGAGCTTGTCTAATTATTAATGAAATTGGCTGAAGCCATAGGTATGAAAATGGCTGAGGTTTGAAAAAAAGTGATGCCAACACCGTTGAGATTGACCTAACCTCGCGGCGAATTTGCTTATGGCGAACAGAATCTCGATATTCATATACCGCATAAAAAAAAAGCATAAAACAAAAATCGCATAAAAGAAGATCACACAAAAACAGGTTTGACTGTAAATGAATTTTTGGTGTTTCTATATTCCCCTAATTTTAATCAAACTTTTGAATTATTCTGGTGTATTCCAGATTGATAAATATTTAAGAAGAGGATAAATTGTTCAGAGTTTGCAATTAAGTTTCGATCTGCGAGCATGTGAAAAATAAATCATTTTGCAGTACATCTCATCAGGCTATAACGACTGAACTGCTAATTTATTACACTGATTTTTTCCTATATACATAGGAACCAACCGTGCACTTGTACTATTAGCTAATACTACGCTAATACACTAGTGCACGGTTGATTGATATATATATATAGGAAAAAATCATCTGTAATAAATTAGCAGTTCAGTCGCTATAGCCTGATGAGATGTAATGAAAAATGATTTATTTTTCACATGCTCGCAGATCGAAACTTAATTGCAAATTAAGAAGAAAAAAAATTAAAATAATGTGGTAATTTTTTTTGTATTGTTGTAGAGTAATTTTAAAACTGTGCAAGTGCTGTGTTGAAAGCTATAAGAATTCTATTTCTGATATTTCGTCATACGGAGCCATTATCAGATACCTCTGGAGTTATACGGGTGAGTTTTTTTATCAAATACTTATTTCTACTAAATTGTTCGTAGAGTTTTGCGGTCTCACACACCGACACATACACACACTTTCATTTTGCCACACTTGCCTAAAGTATTCAGTTTTAGAATTAAGTTTACTTTTGTAAGTAGTAGATAATAGGTAACCTATTCCTATTTATTTTGTTGGTGATGTATTGGCCCGTGAGCCTTTGGAGAACCTACATTTTTCTTTTCATCAACACGTAATATTTTTGTTGTGCCTCACGCGGCAAAAAATTTTCGATTTTCCCCTGAGTCTACCCGTTTACAACGTGTTGACCGCATATGGAATCGCGTAACAAGGTATCTTCGAATCCAATTTTGGAACTTGGTTATTGCATACAATATTTTTGTTGTTTGCTTCATCGAGCTAAATTGGGTAGCTTAGCTGACTCAAAATCTCAAATTCTATGTTACAATCGGATGCCGATCGGATTAAGTGGATAAAATAATAATAAGTTTGTTATTTTATGTATTCATTGCGCGAGTTCATTCAAAATTCGATTTCTGATTTTACATGAATGATTTTCCACGAAATCAATAATTCTTTATCGTATTTTGAATCTAATAGGATTCGTCTTATAAAATTGATTCAAAAAATCAGATAAAAATACATCATGCTTTTTTTTTTTTTTTTGAAGATTTAAATTCATGATTATCCTGATTTTATATAAAAAATAAAAAAATACTGTTTTGTTCATCATGTTAGGTTTTGGTGGGTTTATGGTAAAACAAAATATGTTTGTACATTTTTATGTGATTTTTTTTATGGTTATTATCCTTTTCTTTTCACAGACTAACGAGTTTCTTTTTTGCTTTTTTTTTGGCTGAATATTAAATTTCACATTTTGATTTCTTTTAAAACAATAAACATTTTCAGTATGTATTGTTGCAAATTTTCATTTTTAGGATTTCTGAATATATGACCATCAGACAATTTATTGTTTATTGTTTCTGAAACCAAAAATCAATTATAGATTTGAATTTTAAAATTATTTTGAATTTACTCTATTCAAATTTATTTACATAGAATTATTTATTATTTATGCGGCTGTTGAAATTATGTTTAACCACAATTATTGGAAATGATAAATGTTTGCATTGTATTACATAATTCCTTGGAAATTTAATTAAATATTCTCATTTGGGTATTCTTATGTTTATAACTGTGCAATATAATGAACATGTATGTACTATTCTATTCAGATGAAAATCAAAACTACCAAAACATATGCACCGAGTACAAATAATTTGCGTAAATGTCAGCAACATGTAATAAAACCTAAAATCAAAACAAAATCAAATAAATCGCATAATTTATATTTTGTTAATTTTGTTTGAAACTGAAACTAAAATAAATGTTTATACAAACCCGAATTTGTGACCATAATGTGGTTTGTTTGGCCGTCTTCATTTTAGGTTGATACCGAACCGTTCATTGAAAATTTTGTTTTCACCAAGTAGACGACCAAAATACCGTATATATGTTTAGTAAATATCAGTGAAAATGAGCATAACGCAAATATATACAAGCCGCAGAACAAAGTTTCCACACTAGTTTTGGGCAAAGGATCACGAAAAATAAACTTCGCATTTTATTATACAAAATTTAACCGTTAACATTATAACAAAATTTAAAATGTTTAATAACAAATGTATCGCAAAAAAAAAACAACGAGCGAGTTTACTCTCAACTCGCAAAAAATGTATGTGAAATCTTTTATGTATAAATATCTATTGAATCATTTCAAGCCATTTCGATGAGGCTGAGAAACCGCTGCATAAAGACGGCTGTTGATCACTCAGTATTTGAACTAAGTTACATTTTTGGTTCAAAAAGTCAATAAGTAATTCTATTTTAAATTTGGAGGACGAACCGTACTGACATTAATTGAGCTTGAGCAAAGTACAGTTCTGTATAGTTAATCACCTATACCTGACATGTGCGCTTTAAAATATACCATTACTTACACACAGCAATCTTGTTCAAGGTTCAATAGTAGTAAATGGTCACAGCAAATTCGCTGAACAAAGCAAAATCGTATCGCTTTGTCACTGATCAGTTTAAAATAAATTAAATAGAGTGGTTCAAATCATTGCAATTGGAAAAAAAATAGCGCGAAACCCCCCATAACCAAACTCAACACTAATAAGAAAGCATACCGATTAAACAATTTTAGAATTGTTATTTTATTATATATCAATGTATAGGTATGTGCAATTTCCACATCTCGCTATTTCCATTTATTTTTTTTCGAGTCACTTACACTACAGAAGCATATGTGGTCCTTTTGCTTGAACAATATGCAACTTTTATTTTCAAAAACACTTGCTGCTGCGGCCATGATGTTGTATATTGCATGTGTATGCGTAGATCTGGCGTTGATTTTACGTTTCATTTATTTTTGTTCTTGTCGATATTCACATATACATATGTATGTACATGCAATATTTTTGCAACATGATTTCTATATAATTGTTTACTTACTCCTGCCGCCAAAGATGTTTTCACATCAGAAAATCAATTAGTTACGTTCATTTAATAAAAAATACATTAAATAGTTTTTTCCATTAAACAGGCGATAAAAAAACCGATTAATTTTAACCAAAAATGACTTATTTATCATTAATATTTTTTTTAATAAACTATGAAAAGAAAATTTAAACGGCATAATTTGAAAATAAGATTTTGAATAAAAATCGAGTAGATTTGTTGTAATAAAAGGAAACTATGATCATGTAATGTATGTTTTACGTATTATCAAATTCATATTTATAAACAAATATTTAATGTTTGCTTAATTCATTATTGTAAAGCATTTTAAAAAATAAAAAAAACTACATCTTATTATCTAATTGGCTATCTAATTATTATCTAATTATCTAAGAAAAAAAATACATCTTATTATAGGTATATGGCGATTCTTTTGGAATTAACGGTAGAACATCTTTGAATGGAAGGGGGGGGGGAGGGGGGTTGACAAGAAAGAAGGGACGCAACAACTTTAACAACATTTGTTATGGTGAGTACAAATTTGGGTGACCGCATGGAAAAAATAGTGGAAACTAAGAAAAAAAAAAAAGATATTTTCAGAACTTGCGGTTGTGTAACAGAAGGAACGTATTAGAAAAAATTGTGTTGCCTTCTGATTTTAACAATTGCCAAAAAAATAAAAATATTAACAAATTTACTAACTGTCGACTACTTAGGTGTCTGGAACCGCGTCGACTCTTTAATACTAACATACACTTTGTCTCACTTGTTTAAGAACACTTATTTTTTTTTAAACATCAGATTGTTTCTCCAATACTATGTATGTACAATTAAACAAATTCTAATTGTTATATCGGAAGAGGGCGCTATTAAGAAAATATCCCATACAGTAATTTGCAGGTACTTTAGAGAACCGCTACTTTTTTTTTAAATAAAACGGAGTGCACCTTTAAAAATTGCATACTTATTCATCTCACTTGTTTAAGAACAGCTGTAAAATCAATTAAAATGTACAGTTTTCGTATCTTTCTTTTTTGTGTTTGTAACTTTTATTTAATTTCAATTATTATTCAATCAATTAGTAATGAGTATTTCCACCCTGATGTTCAATAACTCCAAGAAGTCTATTGTGTATTGAATTATTAAGTGATCCCAAATAGCGAAGGGAAATTTCGGCCCAGGCTGATTTTATGGCTTCAATTAATTCGTCCTTATTCTCGAACTGCCTTCCTCCTACGTAGACTTTTCGTGATAGCCATCCCCAAACGTTTTCCATTATGTTTAAGTCGAGTGAATAAGGCGGCCAAGGCAATAGTTCTACATTTTGCTTCGGAATTCACGCTTTGATTATCCTGGCAGTATGAATCGGGGCATTATCCTGCTGGAAAATCCAACGATATCCATTAAAGTATTCGGTATATTTTGGAAAAGCTCGTTCCAAAACGGTTTTATAGGTATTTGCTGTCATTTTTATTGTCTGAAAATCTAAATCAATTATTCCAAAAAAAGACACTGATCCCCACACCGTTACACCACCCCCTTTACTATGCCTTTTGCTAAAAATAATTTCGTTTTTTCTTAGGTCATGAAAATAATAGTTGTATCCATCTGGCCCGTCCAAATTAAATTTTTTTTCATCGGAGTAGACAACCTTATGCCACTCTCTGTCCCATCTAATGTGTTGCCTTGCAAAGCAAAGACGCTGGTTCATGCGTGCTTCATTTAACGGCGGTTTTTTCTTAATTTTTTGAAATTTTACAAATGGGGAACGCTGTATTTATGCGATGGACGGTTGCTCTGCTGGCCGTAACACCAGTTTTAGCCCTAATTTTGCTAATCGAAATGGTAGAATTTGAAGCTTCTTTAAGAATGGCCCGTGGATCTTGGATTGTTGTAGCCATGCTCACACGTTCTTTACTGTTTTTTTCATAGCTTTGGATGTTACTTAGGTAATTATGCACAACGGTTGAACTTCTTCCAATTTTAGCAGCAATTTCCCGGATACTATGGCCATCCTCCTTAAAAGCCCAAATTTGTTTTTTTTCTTCTATATTAAAGAACTTTCCTTTAGGCATAGTTGCGCACACGCCAAGGTTTAATCACGAACTGAGATCCTACACTCTTTTATTTTTATTTTTTAGACTTAGAAACGAGATATTTCAGTTGTTCTTAAACAAGTGAGACAAATAAACAATTTTTAAAGGTGTACTCCGTTTTATTAAAAAAAAGTAGCGGTTCTTTAAAGTACCTGCAAATTACAGTATGGGATATTTTAATAGAGCCCCCTTCCGATATAACAATTAGAATTTGTTTAATTATACATAGTATTGGAGAAAGAATCTGATGTTTAAAAAAAATAAGTGTTCTTAAACAAGTGAGACGGAGTGTATGTACCTTTCCTTTTCTTCGGTATTGTTGTGTGTAAAGGGCGTACATCCGGGTCATCCGGGAGTCTTGCTTAGGCATACGATATGTTATTATATCAAAACAATTTGTATTGTTCTGTCGTGTTCGATTGTAAAACTTATCAGAGGTTGTAGGTGAAAGTATTATCTTCCAAATAACAAAAATATTGGCTGCTTTGAACTGCTTCTTCGGATTTTATTGAAGTTTTTGGAAAATAGGTTGAGGAAAAAGTACTGAGAGATTTTTGGTCATTTTTAGATTAATTTTTTTTTTTATTCAAAATGAGTTGACGTATTGACTATCTATGACCATTTGCCATTTTTCGGGAAGTTCTATAATTTTACAGATGTAGAACTTCTGTGGTTTATCGGCCAAAGACTTATTCATATGATTTTCACAGTCTTTTTTGAAGTCAACCTTAGACCATCAAGGGAGTTTTGCGGACATCAAAACAAATGGTAGTCAGAGGGTGCAAGGTCCGAGCTATATGGTGGATGCGGAGGTAATGCCCCAAAACTCCCCAGCCAAACTCTTTCAATTTTTACCGGGTCATCAAAGATTTGTGTGGTCTCGCGTTGTCATTATTGAAGAGAACAAGGTTTCTATTGATTAATTCTGGCTGTTGTTTTTTAATTGCTTGGTGCAATCTGGTTAATTGCTGACAGTACACATTAGAATCAATCGTTTGCCTAAGTTCTAGAACCTCATAATGTACGATTCCCTTCTGATCCCACCATACACACATCATAACCTTATGATGCGTCAAACCTGGCTTTGAAGTAGTTTGTGGTGGTTCACCTTTGTTTGACCATGAAATTTTCGAACGACATACTCGTATTTAAACCATTTTTCATTCCCAGTAATGATTTGCTTTAAAAGTTGGTCGATTTCGTTGCGTTTCAGTGGCGATTCGCTGATGGAAATTCGGTTAATCAAATTTTTCGTGACAATTCATGCGGTACCCAAACATGGAGCTTCTTTGTGTGTTCAGCCTTACGCAAATAATTTAAAACTATTTAGTGATCAATAGTTGGTCTTCTTCGATATTTGTAAGATTTCGTCGACTTTTTCAGTTATTGGTCGACCAGAGCAAGGTGCATCTTTAACTTCGAGATTTCCAGAACTGAAGCAAGTAAACCATCAAAAGGCTGTTGCATTCGATAAAGTATCTTGACCGTAAATACCACAAATTTTTTTCCGAGCTTAGGCAGCGTTTTGGCCGTTTTCATAGTAAAATTGCAAAATATACCGAATATTTTCATAAATTTTACTCATTTTCACACTCATCTTATCTTTCTTCATGTTGTGGGGTGAACTTGTGAATGAAAAATTATCTAACAATTACTAAACATTTGTTGTACAGTACTTTATTGCATTAAATTTACAGTATGAAATTAATTTTGATTTTATCGTGTTGCGAATGTTGTTAAAATTAAAAATCTAAAGTGCATTTTATCAATATGAAGTAAATTTTTGTATCCACTGTGAATTTTACTTGTGGATATAATTAACTACTGGAACGTAATACATAAAATAAAAAAACGCAATAACGTAAAATGTCGTGTAATAAATGTAATTTAGAATTATTCGAGGTGCTGAGAACAATAATAATATAAAATGTGTAATATGTCTTAAATTATTTCATCTTGATTGTGTAATGTTGAACAGTGCCGAGTTGGATAATATTGATGTAACTTCTAAATCTTGGATTTGTGAAAAATATGCAAATAGTTCAGGCAGCAGTATGGCTGATAAAAATAAACGGGTTTGATTAATTCAACCGTGATCTTGGAAATGCAGTTATGTGAAGTCATCAAGTATTCAGTATGTGAGAGACGACATCAAATCAAATTTTTCTAAAGTATGTATTTAAACAGTTAAAGGAATACGAGCGCTTATTTGGTCTAGTGAAAAATTTAGAAGCTGAAAACGCAAAATTGAAAAAATAATCTAAGAAAGCCAACAACAAATAGAGAACTTAGAAAAATTATCAAAGGAAAAATGCGTAGAAATTAGCGGTTTGCCCCTTCAATTGATTCTTCCAATGTCGATCATACCGTCGTAAAATTAAACCAAGGATTTGTTTATGGATACGAAATACACGAAAAAAATAAAACTAACTATAACTTCATTTGATGTTGATAATCATGAAGCAACTCCAATTTTCATTAACGTTTAACATACAAGAAGAGGCAGTTACTTATGGCAGCTAAAAACGCTAAAATTGATCGTAGTTATAAGTACCTTTGGATCAGGAATTCTACGAACGTATGAGGAAGGGGAATTTTGAACCAATCAAGCTGCTTAATTCAATGGAGGACCTAAATAGACTCTAATTGGTATATTTATTTTTTATTAATTGTTATTTATGAGTAACTTATTTAAACAATCTATCGATCCTAGCTCGTCTTTACCTTCCCTTCCCTCCACAACTTCTCTTCGGTTACAATTTTTGTGTCATGTACCAAAATATACGTGGCTAGCGTAAAAATTATGATTGTTTAGTTTGCTATCAGCAATCTTTTTGTGAAATCCCTAAATTAATAGATTTTTCTGAAATTTATATAAATGATAATGAGGTTGATAGTTATGCAATACCAGGCTACAAACTATAATTGTAATAATAAATATCGTTCTGGTGGTGTTGCAGTTTATATAGCTGATGATTTAAATGTGAAAATTACAACCGATTTTGATTTGAATACTGCCGATGTTTTAATGGTAGGTATTTACCTATACATATAATAAAAATACATATATTTGTGCCGTTAGATCATTACACATCAAAAACAAATACTAAAATGTAATCACAAAAGTAAAGCGAAAACTACATGTCTATTCATATACAGAAACAGAAATTCAACTGCGTATATCAATCTGTTCAATTTTAGTTAGCACCAAATATGAGATAGGAGATAATGTATTTGAGTTTAATGCACTAACCACACAAATTCAATAGACATGCATATTGAATGATATCAAAAATCAAAAAATTTGATTTGATTCGCCACAAAAATAAAAAAACTATAAACATTGCCTGGTAAATGCATCCCGGTGGATTGCATTTTATCCATAATTAGATTTTCACACCACACGAATTAATTTTCAAAACAAAACACTTTACAAATAAAAATAAAATAAAATATGTAAATAAATTAATTAATTTAATTTTCGAAGAGGACGAAAAAAACACGTCATTGCTCTTCGAGCGTCAACGACCGATCCATATTGTCTGTAGAGCAATTCTAATATACACTGTGCCAAAAAGTAGGAACCCCATTACAGGATGTAATCGCATTACCGGCATCTCAACAATGCCGTCTATATAATATCTACATATACCGTTAGGCACCAATCCTAAAATCAAGAAGTATAAACAAAACTTTTATATTACATAATAATTGGACTTGCATGTATAACTATTTTATATACATTCAAACAAAAACATTTTCATTCATTCGTTCAAAGGCAAAAAATTTTTTTTGAACATAGTATATTGTATTCTATCTATTATGTACTTTTATTGTTTTTGTTTTTTACGTGGATGTATTACAAAGGAAATCTTTACACGCCTATAACTTTGGAGTCACACCACCTAAAGATCTTAGACATACCATTTTTTTCTTATCTGATCAAGGTCTATAAGTCTGTCTTTGTTTCATGAAAATCGGATAAGTACTTTTCGACTTAATACTTGTTAACAGACATCAATACCCGGGATATAAGGCATCTTTCTCGCTCTAGCGCTTCGCTTGAGTTGAGATGCCTAAAACGGAACAGAAATTTTCTTCGAAAAAATACCCAGATTTCACCGCTTGTATCTTGGTGAAATAACACCTTTAAAAAAAAATGTTTGTTTTTTTACGACTTTTTAGAGTAAAACAAAAGGTGTCTAAAAAAAAAAAAATTTTCTGCTGCTGTTTGAAACTGTAAACGAACTTGCTCGAAATTTCATTCAAAAATCCAAATCGGCCATTTTATAGAGAATTTAGAAACCTTGCAAAATGATACTAGGAAAATTTCGGTGCGGCCACTCCTTGTCGAATTATTGAAGTTTTAGAGAAAACATATCAAAAAGCGTAGAAGTAAATTTTTTTTTTCTTGTAAACTTAGCACTCTGCGGTAAAATGTTAAGTCGCTTTAACACTAAAACTTTAACACACTAAAACTTCAATAACTAGACAAGGAGTGGCCGCACCGAAATTTTCCTAGTATCATTTTGCAAGGTTTCTAAATTCTCTATAAAATGACCGATTTGGATTTTTGAATGAAATTTCGAGCAAGTTCGTTTACAGTTTCAAACAGCAGCAAATTTTTTTTTTAGACACCTTTTTTTACTCTAAAAAGTTGTTAAAAGACAAAATAAAATAAAACGGTTTCTAGTATCGAAAGGAAAACAAAATTTCCTTCAACTAGAAACAAAAATTTTTTTTGAAAGGTGTTATTTCACCAAGATACAAGCATTCAAATCTGGGTATTTTTTCGAAGAAAATTTCTGTTCCGTTTTTTAATTGGCGCAGTGTATTATTAACTACAACTTTCTTACAACGGTTAATTTACAACGGTTAATTAAACCCCGCATTCATGAAATACACTTGGTTTTTTTTAAAAAGGTAAGTGTGCTCCAGTAGTTCCTGTTTTCCCTTTTGGCCTCATATGACCCAAGTTTTTTATAATGTTTGTAAGATAACGATGTTATAAATTTTTGTTTTTAATTTTTTTAATTTGTAGAGGCATAATTTTTTTATAATATACGTAGTACCTTTTAATGATAAAATTAGCCGCAGCATTTGGGTCGTTTTTTATTAACCAATGAATGTGTTCTGCTAGAAAAGAATTATATATACATAAAGATGGGCTAAGGCATCCATAGTTTTACTTGCAATCAGTGGAATAATGACTAATTGGATCCAGTAGCGGCAGATTTGCCCTAACTAGGTCTGCTCTAATTGACGGCCGTAGCCCTATTTAGGGTATGATGAGCCCTGCTGATTTTCATCCGGCCCCGTCTCCTGAATCTCAGAGCCCTCCTTTCCATCCGGCCCCGTCTCCTGAATCTCAGAGCCCTCCTGATTTTCATCCGGCCCCGTCTCCTGAATCTCAGACCCTCCTGATTTTCATCCGACCCCTTCTCCTGAATCTGAGCAGCTAAAAATTAAAAAAAATTAAAATTACAAAAAAAAATAATTTGCGAAATTTCAAGGACGTATAATATTTAACGTCACCTAGACATTTTTTACCTAAATTTGTTTGGGTAGTTCGTTTTCTGATATTATTCTGATGTACAAGTTGTTTTATTCGCCAATTCCATATTTGGCAACTGCCAAAAAGCATTATTTTCGCTTTCTTCGATGTCCCAACCTCCTATTCAAAATGTGTCTTCATCTCCCTCTCTGTCCCATGGTGAACTGCCCCTTTCTGTAATGACCCTTTTTACCGCCATCCTCGCATTTGACAATTGCAAAGAGCATCACTTACGCCTCCCTCGTAGTCGTAAACTTGTACCCCCCCCCACCACCACCCGCAAAATAGCCCTCCTGTGCGTCCTTATCCTCCACTGACCCCATGGCCTCCTCTGCGTCTCTCGCTCTCTTTGGTCTTACTCGCAACCTGATTTTTCTTTCGATTTAAAAAATGATGCTTGAAATGAAATGAGAATAATTTTAAACAAATACGTTTTCCATTTTTTAATAATTTCGTTGCTCCACTTCCTGTTTGATTTTACTTACGGTTACATTTGAATGTCTCCATTTTTTTCTAAACGTAGGGGTATATGCAAAATAAAAATAAGTTAAAAACAAATACATACATCGTTTTAATAAATAAAAATAAAAACTTAATAAGAAAAAACTCCTTAAATAATTAATTAAATATTAAGCTAGAAAACCCAAGAAAATTATTTTATTGTAACATAAAGCTTAAAAAGTGAATTAAATTATATTTTATGTTAAAAATAAACAAATGTTTATTGTTTAAAAATGATATTATAAATCTCACGGTGTTTATATTAAAAAAAAATAAAAAAAAAATAAATTTGTTCTTACCATCAAACGTTCGTTGGATTAAATGTGTTTAACCGACAAAACTAGTGTAGCATCAATGCATATCGTTCATTTGTTGCAATAGTTTTAAATTACTGTTAGATTATAGATCCTCACATGGGTTATTGGGGGTATTACAACACTGTGATTCTATCAACATACTCCCCATTATATCTCTAATTTATACTCCTATGTCATTTTAAAATTATTGTTAAAAAGTATTAAAATTCAATATTTTTAAAATATTTCCTGAACAATAGTAATTTTTGAGTAGAGTCATTGTTGTAGCAAATGGGCGATATGTTTTAAAGGCCGTGAAAAGTGCTAATCATAGATAACTTCATTGCCTATGTATTAAAGGCCATTTTAGTAAAATGCTACCTATGCATGTGTTATAGGATAACAAACAAAAATATTTCCATACAAATCGTAAAAAGTTGTATGAAAAAAAAAATTGTTTTGAACTTTTTTCGTTTCGCATTTAATAACCTTTTAAATACGGATAAAAATGATTTTCCATTCCATTGACAATAAACTCTAATATTTATTTATAATATTGGGCAAACAAAAATAATTATTAATTAATATTTTGCATATTTTCATTCAACACCGTTTCACAGTTTTTTTAAATTTTTGGTTATAAAACAGCGAGATGGGTGCAGTTAATAAATAAAATAAAATTAGAAAATGGTTTTCCAAATTTTATTTTATTTGAAAAATTTTTGTTTGTTATTTTTATTGGGGTGATGCTAAAACAAATATGTATGTAGTTATAAATAACGGCAAAGCTAAAACAGAGACAGTAATAAAAATTAGTTGAAAACTTTTTTAAACAAATAAACAGTAAATAAAAGTTTCACAAATTTGTTAACAAATCATTTCTTTAACGATATCATTTGATATTTGATGTTTTGGGTTTGAGGCAAAAATAAAATGCATTTATTAATCCCGCAAAATTGAATTAATTAGCTTTTATTAGTTTGTTTATTTATTTATTACGAATATGCCTCAATTCCATGGGAAAAATTGACTGACAGTCAAAAAATTCGAAAAGAGAAAAATAATATGGGGTGACATGTTGTACCATCACTTTCGATTCGCTTTCGATTGTGTTTTGTCTCTTGTAACAAGAACAAAATTGTACGCTATTTTCTTCTTTCATTACAATTTTTGTAATGCGATCTCAGCCTTCTGTATACGTTTCCTTTACTTCACATCGAAAAATATCGCAATCAAAATTTTTTGTGATAAAGAGTGATGAATGAAAGTAGAAATAGAATGTTGTTTTATTTGAGCAAGCTGAGAAAGCTATAGAAATAGCATAATTGAAAAATCGAAATAGAGTGCAATTTTGTTCTTGTTACAAGAGACAAAACACTATCGAAAACGAATCGAAAGTGATGGTACAACATGTCACCCCTGATACTCCATATAAGAGTCAAAGATAACGCTTTTTTTTGTTTTATTTTTATGGAAAAACAATTTTGCTATAAAATAAAAAACACGTTGGCTTTGTCTCTTATATGGCATCATCTTTTCGTTTTTTTTACTATCAATCAGTTTTTCCCATGGAATACAGCACCCTGATTCCCTAAAAAATAAGATTATGTGTAGACGTGTAAACTTGTAAAACAGCAAAGCTTACTTTTATGATTTTGGACTTGTTCAATATTATTTTAGTAGTAAGTCAAATCGAGAAATTGCAAACTCATAAAAGTAAGCATTGCTTTTTACAAGTTTACTCGTCTTCACATTATTTTATTTTTTATAGAATCAGGGTGCAGGCATTAGTATGAAGTTCAGCCTACTAAGGGCAACAAAAATCTGTCTATTATTTTAAATTCAGTGCTTGTCCTGATTATTGCAGTTTTAGAATCGCATTCAGAGAACTTTTGTTAGAGTTCAGTAAAATTAGATGACTTAACGGGCGAGCTGCGTAGATTTTTTACTACAACCAAGACTCTACCGGCCAATAAAAGTTTTTACAAGAAGCACCTATTTTAAGATTAATCATAAAGAAAAGTTTTGCAGAAAAAATTATAGTCTCTTTCTATTGTAATAAATATAAGTTGGAAAAGGGATCACTGGCAAATGAGTATTTAAATTAGAGCAAGAACGATAATATTGCAAATAATGCAATGCCTCCTTCCGCGTGTTCACTTCACAATTATTCATAATTAAAGAAAATTCTTCTAAATGTGTATAGTTCTATCAAAATGCCAATGGAAATCATTTTTTTATGTACGGTAATCGTCTATGTTCATTATAACGGTGATATTTCCCTTGTCAGCCTTTGAATTTTATTTTGATGACAAATATTAAAATAGATTTGATTATTATTCATAACTTTATCTATTACTTTATATCTAGATATGTATCTGCTTGGTATTCTAAATGCGTCTTGGTTATGGCAGTCTAAATGTTTAAAGTATCTTTAATAAAGTTTTTATTATGGTTGTAAGGTTTTGTGTTATATTTTAATCCTTTTCCAGTAAATATATTTTCTTTGGATCAAAAAGTATATCTGGAGCGTAACCAAGGCAAATTTTAGTGATAATATAAAAAAATTATTATTTGCTTGTAGTATGCTAGAAAAACGTACGTCCACATCAAAAAAAAAAATGTTTTTGTAGCAAACGTATGTCTATTACTTATAATGTTTTTTGTTTACAAAATATATGATACTTTGACAGTCTTCTGTAATTTGTTTATAAAATTTGTTGGTGTGTTTTCATTAATACATTAATTACGAAACATTAGCGACATATTTTCTTTATGAGTATCTCTATACGTATCACTAAAATATGTTTCACCTTAGTGATATTTTTTGTTTTGTATGGATGAAAAATAGAACTTATAGCAGTTTTGGCTGCATACAGTTTTTTAGTAAAAAAATATTTTTCAAACGTAATTTTTTTTTTATCACTAAAATTTGCGCTTGGTTAGGCTCCTGTATGGATTTCACGCCGACTGTAAAATTTGGTTCCGTGAATTACATATTTCTATTTTATAATTTTTATTCCTTTGATTTCGTATGAGACGTTTAATCGCCTTTCTTCGATGTGTGAATTGGTTTCCATTTGTATTTATATTTGTATATGTGTGTTTTGCGTGACAAGGAGAAGAGCGTAATTAAATGATCTATAATGGATTTCTTCGTTAAATCGTTGAGTGAATATACGGCCGGTTTGCCCCGTATACAGCATCGGGCAATTATTGCACGTCAGTTACATCAAGAATTTCAAAACAAGTTGTCATCAAAACAAAATCTAAAATGTGACAGTGGAATTTACAAACTGAGGTGCGATCGATATATTCGATCCAATTAGACAATTATCGACTCCGGATTTAAATCCTCTCGAGTATTTTATTTGGGCATACTTAGAGACTTAAGCCTGCTCTTTACCGCATAAAAATTTGTGTTTATATTATGTGCTGCCATTGTAAAGGTCTGAGATTAAATGACTCTAGAAATGTTTCGAACTGTTGCTGATCGTTTAAAGTTATGATGCTCATGGAGGCTATTTTGAAAATTTTAAATTTTTCTATTAAATAAACATGTCCATAAAAGTTTATAAAATTTTGAAATGATTTGTTTCAAATTCTTTAGAAATATTTGGAATTTAAACATTCTAACGTTGACTTGCGTGAACGAATTTCGCCACACCCTAAAGAGACTAAAAAAAAAACATAAAACAACAAATTTTATTCTTGTGACTTTTTTGCTTCTCAACTAATTAAATATAAAACTTTACGAACTTTACGAGTACCAATAAGCGAATATTTTTAAAGCTACGAAGATTTACAGAAATAGTAATCAAAATCTAATTAAATTATTCCAAATTGGTTATTTATTGTTTATCTTTTATATCTTCTAAAGAATAGATGCACACATTTTAACGAATTACAACAACTTATCCAACTTTTTATGAAATCAAAGAGGTGCCTTAGTATGGCATTCCATTTTTATCAAGGATGGAATTGTGTAGTGGTAAAACGGAATTATTTTCACAACCAAATTTACAAAAGCAAAAAATATTAATCCTAATTTCCTACTTTCAAATTGCCAATTAAAGTTTGCGAGGCAACGTAGAACACAAACACAAAATTTACCATTTTCAAAGTTAAATTTTTCATGTCTGTCCGAAGGGCAGAAAAGATAAAATATTCTTGGACACTCAAAAATTACTTTCCGCTCTTTAGTTAAAATTAATAAAGTTGAAAAGAATTTGAAAATGGCCTGAAGTTATGAATTCATTGTATTATTCTCTTTTTTTGTAGGACTACCTTATTTGATTAAAGTGTTGTTTTCTTATGATTTTGATAATTTAATTGTATTGGCGTGCTTTTATGCATGATACAGAGATTTTCTAAATTTTTGGTTTGTTTTTTTCTGAATAAATGAAAAAAAACAGTAGTAAGAATATAAGAAAACTAACTTAATATTGAAAACGAAATGGATAAACATATTGGGGGTGGGGCTATACATATCAAAGCGAAACGAAACAGAATTCATCAACATACTATTTATGTTTCTGAAGTGGAATGGAATTGCTACCAGCAAGTTCCGAATACTGAATTATCGTGGCGTCACCAAATTTCACTAATGCACAAAAAATTGTGCCAACAAAGTTATACACCATAACTCTGGCTCACAATGTCAAAATGATATAACCCACCGATTTTAATTACTTCAAATTAAATATATTATTTATAACCCAATTTTATTGTAAATTAAAGTTTATAAAATTAAATTTAATTAATTTAATTTATTTATCACCACCGAAATTGTGTTGCGTAAGAAAAATTGAATATAAAGCGAAATGCTTTTGTTGAGATTGAGAGTAGAAGACCGACTATGAATAAAAACGCGAAAAGTCAACGAAGTAAAATTTGAAAGGATGAATAAAAAATCAAAAGTGAATTACATATTTCGCTTTTGTTTCTTCTTTCGGTATTTTTTTAACCGCAACAACAGTGGATGGAATTTTTTTTCGAGCGGTTGCGTTGCGAGTGTGTGAAATGCACACGAAAGCGCTAATATATGTGTTTGATATATCGCGGAGATGATTATTAGCGGTAAACGAATGTAAGTACGGTAGTTGTGAATTTTAATGAGTTAGCCGGTACACATTAAATGAAAAATCCGGATTTTCGAATTTGTACTTCTTTATCTCAATTTTTTTTTTATGTACACCAGCTCTGTCATCATATCGGCGTTGGACTTATTACTTCTTCGATAAACTACGGTAAAGAATAAATGTTTAATAAACCTGAACCTGAATAGAATTGCTAATTTATTCACCTGTCTGCTGCACCAAATATCCATTTTCGTTATCCACTAGATTTTCGGTGAGGTTCGGTGTCTCTTGTTGCGTTACCGATTATGTTAGCTAGAAGTAAGTAATTCGTATTTAAGCAAGCATTTAACTCATAACTACAAAAAATTATACCAGATGAGTAAGACCTGCGCTTATTGATACAGTTGGTGATCCGTTCAGAGAAACTCATCCCCATATAGGGGTATTGCCTTTTATTCTAACGTCGTAAGAACTAGCTTCGTTGCCTCGCCCCCACCAGTTCTTCAAAACTTAGATTCTTTTATTTTTCTCGCTTTGCTACGGTTAGCAATTTTCCAATCAGCGAACCTGTAAATAAAAGTAAACAACAAACACTGATTATTAAGATTACTCGATTACAATTTATATGTTTTTTTAACTCTTAAAATCCTTTTACCGATAATTGTGGCCCCGTTCCACAAGAATTTGATAAACGTTTCATTTTACCCATTTGTCCGAAATGGGATTAGAATTTATGTTTGGTTTAATAATTCCCGTTCTAAAAATTTCGTCATTTTCTAAAATGTTTAGAAATAATTCTGTTTGCGCTCGTGTTCCCTTTCCTCTTAACACCATAACAAAAAAAAAAAATGAAAACTTTGATTTAAAAGTAATTTTGTAAAACAATTATCTAAATTTATTAAACATTATAATATATTGATTTCTAAATATGAACAAAAACTCATCCATCTTGAATAGAATTTGTTGTGTTCATTTTGACATTTATTTTTGTCAAAGTCAAAGGCTACTATTTTTCTTACAACGACGAATTTAAATGTATTTATTTACAGAGGCAAAGTTCTTACAGTTTGTGAATACAAATTTTTAGTACTCAGTAACTTTTGCTCTATAAAGAATTTCTGTAAAGTTACAGCTATAGAATTTTTACATTTTGTGAATTGCGTTAAGACTTGCCACATATAAACTAAATGTATTAAATGTTTTGTACCAATATAATAAAATTACAGTTTTGTATCTTACTATTGAAAAATGAATGAAATATGTATATGTACAGGTTAAAAATATATTTTGATACTGTTGTTTACGAGTAAAAATAAAAAAAATTGTAGCAATTGATTACGCAAAAATTTTAAATCGAGTACAGAACTACTATAAAGCATATCCGATGTTTCGAATTAATAACGTTTATTATAAGTGTTACAAAATTACAAATTAAAACTGAAATTGATAATAAAAAATACAGCTGTCAAGCCTTTGTAAACAAAAACAAATTCGATTTGTTTTGATGAAATCAAAAAAAAAAAAAAAACATGGCAGAAAAGTAAATAAAATTAACTATTAAATATTGAGCTTCTACTAGTATGAAAATTTGTATACCTAATGAATTATACATAAAGTATTTGATTCGCGAATAACTTCACAACTGCTACTTTTACTCCCTGGTTTGTGTACATGATGAAGCCGATAGCCGAAGAATATCATTGAGTAATTTGACTCGAATAATATCGGAATTTGTCGATTTCCGCAGGCTTATTTGCCCATCATTACACCACAAATATTTATAATTGTAAGTTGTTTTTATTTTCTTGGCTTCACGATATAACTGGGACTGGAATGCTGCCAATCGGTACATAATGAAAACGCGTTGCTCAGGATGGTTTTGCGGCAAGATTACTTCCAAATCCTTAGTGAAAAGCTACTTCTTTTTCTTCTTATGTAGCAAAATGCTATTCTTAATATCATTTGTAGTGAATTTGACAATTAAAAAATCGTGCAAGAATGATTTAGTTTTATTTTCTTTTTATGAATCAGTTCTTGTATTTTTTGGAATCGCATGAATCATCATTAGTCATCATAAATTCTTCTCCTATTTTTTTTAATTGGGTTGAGTTAGGCTCAAGTTCCAGAAAACTACCGTAGTTTATTAATAAAAACCTAATAACTATTTATAATTATAATTATAATTTTTTAAATTAATTTAATCCGAATTAAAACCAAATAGCTGCTGATATATGCAACTAAAAAAGCGCCGCCATCGGCGATATGATGGCATCACGAATATCATTATTTTGACTGGGTAGACCAGCAATTGTTATACTACTATAGTTTAATTTCTGGTTTGGTTTATCATTTTTCGCTTCTAGTAGATGAATTGGATGTCTGAATTGACATCTGGTTCTCTACTGTATTTATTCTCTCTCTCTTTCTGCGATAAAAGCATTGCTTTCATGATATCAAGAGTTGATAGCTTTTTTTTAATACGTTTCAGCAGGATCATAACATCGTATAAATTAGGTAAATTATTCATTGTGTCGGAATCATGAGAATCATCTTCTTCATCAACTATTAATGATTAGTTTGGGGTAGTAGTACGACAAACATGACATAGCCAGTTTGCCGAGCAAATTATAATAATTATTCTTAATTCCATCCTCGGAAATGCTTGCGCATCTTATGTGAAAAGTATTATCATAAGAGCGATCTGCTTTAACACACGGGTAGACAAAAATGGTGCTGGTGCGATGCGATACGTAATGGTGAACAGTCGATATTCCCGAATTGGATCAGTCGGTTACTCTCTCTATAACATCCGCTGAAAGTTCGAAGAGTCTGCTGTTTCTTTGGTTCAACTAACAGATTTTGGTTTAGAGATCGGCCTTTTTTAGTTTCTGGTAAGTAGTATGTCTTTATTTTTTCTATTTCCATGGTATGTCTATTTCGGCATCCGGTATACATTCCAAATGACCCAATTTGTAGTATTCTCTCATAAATTCAATATATTTTGATTTCAAACCTGGATTTCTGGCTAGCCTGCGTTCGATGGATTGGAGTCGTTTGTTTGCCTGTGTTCTGGATTCTCCAAGCGGTGTAGCTTCAGGGTCAAATGGCAAAGCTACCATGAACCGGCCATCGGATATTTTCTGAAATTATCTATAAAATTATTTTCACAATAAATTTCTTGCGGGGTTTAAGGGGTGGTTATTTTAATGCCCTCGACTTTCCAAAATCGAGTAAGTGTTTGGTCAATATTGATGGAAGTACATAGGCTTGTCAGTTTCGACGATTCACGGACCATCCAATTTAGCTAGCATCAAATAAATGAGCCATGGGTCACGACCTTCTACAGCATTTCCCAGAGCTCTTATCCCCTCGAATCACTTCATCAGAGGTGTCGCACACTTGTCGAATGGGTTTGGCTGAAGCGCTTGGTACTCTCGGCTGATTAACGAACGTTTTTATGTATGCGTTTATGGTAAGTTTCGTATAAGCTTCACTATAATTGTTTTCTGTAACCGTAAGATGTCATACCTTTTCATCAATTGAAGGAGATTTTCGAGCCGTGCCTTGGCACTCATAACATTAATGGTATCGGTTATGGCTTGGTTGGCGTAGGTTTCAATCGTCTTGATTTGTTCTAAGATGATTTCACGGCGGCGTAGGTATTGGTCAATTTTCAGGGGCATTTTATACTGGGACCCTATTCCTGAATACAATAAGAACCTGTATACGAAACGAAAGTTCAATTCGATCCATAAATGCTTTGGTATTCCTGAATACGAACACACAGTTTTGTAGTGTAGGCAAAGAGAAATTTTATTTTACGTGAAACATCCTTAAAATGCCAGTGTAAAACTGAAAATAAACATAAATATGACAAATTTTTGACATCAATTTAGTTTTTAATTGGCTACGTGAATAAAAACGGTTCCCCGCCATGTTTGATTTAATATTATTTAAAATCAAACTAAAATAATTTTATTGAATAAAAGCAAATACAAATCTGAACCTAGAAAAATACACATTTCGTAAAATTTTAGTTTTATTTATTTAGTTTATTGTGATTGTGGCGTTAAGGGACCCCGGTAATTAACACAAATTGGAGTATATACATAAATTATGTGAAATTTTACTATAAAAAAAAATATTTTCAATAAAAGAAATTGGCTTTTAGTTTTTAACGATATGCATTTATATGCATATAAATGTATTTTAGCTCTGAAGATGAACAGGAAATCTGTTCGAAACGTCAGCTGAATAAACATTTTTTAAAAATATACGCTAATATAACAGTCTTTTAATTATTAATAAATTAAAGCCTAATAACCTTCGTTATAAGCATTTCTTTTAAAAATTAAAAATGTAAATTTCGTGTGTCATCTTGCATTTTTTGCTTGTTTATTTTTGGTGTCGTTAACTATTATATCATCCAATCAATATCCATTCATGAACGTACAAAACTGCTCAAATTCGTATTGCGAAATAAGGGAAATTTTGTCACGAATCATGTCCTCACGAATTCGTACAAGTTTAACGAATTCGTATTCAAAACTATTAATGATACGAATTCGTAGATTTTTTGTTCGTATTCGTATTCAGGAATAGAGCCCCAGATGATTTACTTTATTGTTTTATTAAATTCACGTTAGGTAATTTCACTTCGTATTCATAATATAAAGATTTCAATAACGCCAATAATATGGATTAAGAGCACAATGCTATTGAACGAACGATCTTGTACAAGTGAAAAAATTAAAAAATAAATGTTTTGTGCACTGATATTTTATTAAAATGATTAAGGAACTAATGAATAAGACGGAAAATAAAATGGAAGAAATGGTAATAATAAAATGAAATTGTATACTTAAGGTTTGTGAGTGGCTTTCCAAAATTGCGTCTATATGTGGTGGTGAATTCTTCTGTGTTTTGGATTATCCAACGATCCGGCTCGAAGGACCATAAAAATGTATAAATCTGAATATGATTTATACCGCTGGTAATGTGGCTCGTTGAATCCAATAATGATTTTTTTATTAAAACCGGTGATCGCATTGCAAGTTGTAGCGCAAGACTGTTGAAAAATTCGTATATTTTTTATTGTACATTTTTTTATTCGTGTATTTTTTTATGTAACATATTATAAATCTACTACACAATGCTATAATTATTGTGCCATCCAACGTACGTTAGCAAATGCAGATTATATATAAAGGCGCTCTATCAATTTAAATTTAAATGCACATGTACTAAATAATTATCAATGTCAAAACAATAACAATAATAAAAAGTTAAATAAAATATTTGCTGTAATTTAAATTAATAACAAAATTTGATGCTTTTTTATTTTAGTTCATGATAAAAATTAGAGTAACAGTGTTGCAATAATACATAATCTAGAGATAGAAATTAATGAAACTCGAGGTAGCGGTCAGACCATGTTTTTTGTGGTGCCAATCGAAAATGATTTTATTGTTCCTTCTGACAAGTAAGTGAATATCCTGTTTAATTTCTATTTTAAACTTTACCCGAATATGTGGGTAAATATTATCAAAGGTGCAGCTGATTTATAAGTGGCGTGGTAAACAAATATTTTGGTTAAAAGCAAAAAAATTCTATGCGGAACAAAACATATACATATTTCGTAACATTATAGTTTTATTAGGACGAATAGAAATTTGGTTTATAGTACTACAAAATATGCCAGACAAATTCGGGCTAAACGATTATTTTGAATTTTGATAAATAAATAATATTTATTTTCAATTAAAAGAAAATATCTTTTAGTTTTAAAAATTAAAATAAATTGCAAAACTACATAGAGGCCATCTGCTAATTAATTATTTAAAATACACTGCGCGAAATAGCTATATGGGACAAGTTTCTTTTTTGTTTTTTTTTTTTAATAAGCAACCTCTTATTTTATTTTCATTTGCATCAGAATATTTGCCAATGCAGAGGGCGTACAGATTTTAGTTCGGTTAGTTTTCATTGTGCCTACATCGCTATTTATAGCAGTTTATTCTCAATGGTCGAAGGAAATAATTATATGGGACAAAACTTAAAATCCATTTTTTTATTCATTAATAAAAAAATACTAACAATAAGTGCATTTTAGTAGTTTCTATGACTTCCATTGTTATTAATAACACCCATCAATCAACGTGGCATGAGTTTATTAACGTTTGGAAAACAGAAACGTCAATTTATGCCCATTCCTTTTGAATAACCGTCTTAAGCTTCGCTAAAGTATTAAATTGACGTATATTTTTGTAGACTCCCTGGCTAAGAATGCTCCAGAGATGTTTCATTGGATTTAAGTCCGGACTAGTAGCAGGCCACTGCAATACTGGTATATTTAGTGATTGAAAAAAATTCTTGGTGCACTTCACAGCATGAATATGCGCATTATCCTGCTGAAATTTCCAACTTTCACCGTACATTTCCCCCCCAAAATTTATTAAAGCGTCGTCTATTAACTGCACATACTTCCCCGCATTGATTTTATGGGAAATAAAACAAATTGGGGTCTTGCTCTGATAGCAGAAACCACCCCATGTCATAAGTAACCCTCTTTGAAATTTGCGGGAATGACGCGTTTGAGGTGACTCACGAAAATCTCGCAGATAATTCTGGCATTCATTTGGTTCATCAAAATTAAATGTTTTTTCATCCGAAAATTTATTGATTGCCACTCTTCATCCCAAAATTTAAATTTCTTAGAAAATTCCATTCTCACCACATTCCATTCTTTATGGCGTAACAGAAGTTTAGGTTTACGCACTCGCTTCTGATATTTCAGATTAATATTTTCTTTTAAAACCTGTTGTATTCTTCGTTTAAAGGCGTCTAGACACAAGTCACGCTTTATTTGGGATGGATTGATATTTTTCCTGACTGCAAGACGCTTTATTTCCCTTTTACCTCTTACGACAACTTTAGACTCTGGTCCTGGTCTTTTTACTGTGACGTATGTTTGGGGATTTTTTTTAAAAGTTGTTGATGGCATTTTAATTTCTATGCAGTTTTGTGGCTATCTGACGAATGGTAACGCCAGATTTGCTATAGCATAAGATCCTTGCCCATTCATCGGTCGAAAGTTGCGTTCCTCGTGGCATAATTCTTTAAAAATTGCTATTGAGTCATAAAAAATTATTTTTTTAATGTAGACAATAATTCTTTTTCTTTTTTTAATTAGAGATAAAATAATAACAATAAGAGCAATATTAAAATTAACAACAAAACGGTTTTATTATCAAAAACCGCACTTGTCCCATATAGCTATTTCCTTCAACTGGCGGTTGTTAAAAACATTAAATCAACATAACGGTATTACGAGAAAGGGACGAACGAAAATTTTAACTTCAGATTGTTGAGTAAGCATTGACAAATTGTTCCATACATCGTAAAATAAAATCAGCGAAATGCTTTTGAAGAAAACAGTACAAATTACTTTGTCCCATATAGCTATTTCGCATAGTGTAATTCACAAATATCCAATAATAATTAGGATTAACCCTCAGTGAAGTTTAAAGAGCCAAAATTTATGTGTATAGTTTTCAAGCAAAAAAATTGCAGAAACAATTAACCGAAGTAGGACTGTGATTAATAATTACCTCTCGGGTATCGAAAAGTACGGTACCAGCAGAAAAGCCGTACTTCTTTGGCTACAACAGAAAGAGAATGGCGGTCAATTCTCCGTAAGACTTCTAATTCTGGCCTTTCGGTTAAGAAAATCAAGCCTAAAACTGAAGTTGTAGCTCCAGTTACAACTGTTTGGTGAGTAATCACTAACAGTGATCATCTATTGCGACGTAAATTTAAGCAAACCCAGGTTTTGAATGCATTAAATTAAAAGAAATGTTTTGATTTTGCACGTGCTCACATGACCTGGAATAATAAATGAAAGGGGTTTTTTCGGACGAAAAAAGATTGAACCTAGACGGGTCTGATGGATACAAATATTAATTTGACGGTTTGCGTAAACGAGAGATCATTTTGGCACGGCGCCATAGCCGTACCTCTGGTATTATGGTTTGGGATGCTATCACTTACTATGGTACTATAGACTTGGAGTTCAGAAGTATTACAATGAACATTGAAACTTACATAGAACTCCTGAACTAGCAAAAGTATATAAATTTAACGTGGCCTTAACCAAGTGACAAGGAGTGTACATCAAGTTACTTGAAAGACTCAGAAAGCCGGGATCTCTAGGTAACTACTACTCGTATGTACCTTGTACTTAAAACATTCCAGAAAAAATAACGGCCAAAAATGTGCTATGGTTTTATATATCAGAAAACAAATGCAAATTACAGCAGAAGGTTTTGGTGTTATTGGACGTTATTTCCGTTCATTAAAACGTTAATCATTTTGTATTTTATATTATATAATTTAAATTTCGCAATATTTCTATACATGCGAATCTTGTGTATGGAAAAGTTCCAATGCGCAAGGAAAGGTTTGGAGGATAATCTAAAATAGCCGAATTTCAGCACATATTGGAAAATTTATATACCCTCTTCAAGAAGACCGATAAGGGATTTTTAAATATGCAATGAAGATCTGAACTGTAATTATAACGCCGTTCACCCTTATTTTGTTTTGACAACCCATTACAAGTGAGCCCAGGCTCAAAATGGGGTGTCCCAAAGTTTATGTAAACAAATAATTAAATATATAAAATAAATGAATAGGTATGGCAAAGGAAACAGACCTTTTACACGAAAAATCTGATTTTCTTAATCGTTTAAGTTACTTATTGAAAAGTTTTACTCTACTGCAAACAGTTTCAAACAAAAGTTGTGATACTAATTTAATAGTGGTAGAAGTAGTTATCAGAATGATAATTGGATTTAGAGTATATGTATAGTATTAGTAGCAGGATATACTCAATATCTATACATAACACTAATTATATCAAACATGTTTTTATAAGTTTATCGTTGGGATTAACTTTTTTTTTTATAATCTAAGCACTAGTAAAATAAAATGAATTTGCGCTTATAACTTGTTGCATGAAATAACTTAAAAACCAATTATATTTTATGAGTGGTATATTATGTTTCTTCACTTTAATATCCATTTAACAACAATTTTCTGGAAAATGGTGAGTTTTATATTGAATAGTCTAACAATTTTAGATTTGTTAATTACATAAGAGAAATCGAACATATACTGAAAATGACACTAATTATAAATTGGACGGTTAAGATTATCACAAACATTAACCTAGCATATTTGTATAATGTATTTATTTGTTGAATAAAAATAAGAAAGCAATAAGAAATGTATAAAAAAAACGCATAATCTGTAAAAAAAATAAGATGAAAGGGTTGTTTTACGATTTGTGAGTGGCTTGACTATTCCATTTACCTGCCACTGCAAAATGAAACAAGCTTTATGATTTTTTGAAACTGGAACCATAAGTACCAATAATTTTTGATGCTTGTAAAACTTAGAGGCTCGATTGTGTTTATTTGTTCGTTTCGTTAGTCATAGTTGCTAAAATACCTTCAATTATTTAAAGAATGTTTAATAAACAATATCCTTATAAGATTCTTTATGTTGCTCCCGATTACTGACTTTTTTTAATGCATAAAAAGAACTCAAAGGAAAGGTAAATGGTTGTGTTTGTTATAATTTAAATTTGAAGAAAATCGTTTCCTCAACGAAATTACCAAATACTGCTGACAAATTAATAAGTAATATCAATCACTAGTATTGCAAACTTGCAACAGCCCTAGTCGTTTATGCTATACATTTTCTTATACAAATTAAAGGCTGCAATTGACAGGATTATTGAACAATAGCTGTTTATCTTATTATTTGGCACTGCACGCTTACGAAAGTTTTATAAAGGAAAATTTGAAAGACAAAACAACAAAATTGTATTATCTCACGGAATCACTCTTTAAATATTTGTTAAATTTTTGAAATATTAATTACAATACATACATCAATTAATCAATATAATTTATTAATTATTATATAATATTTATAAATTATTTACTTGCCGAAGTTACCCTCGCTTCGCTCGGACAGAATTAACCAGCTCCTATCAAATGTGAAATAAAAAATGTAGAAATTATAAAGCTAAACTAAATCATCTTATTCTCAATATTATGTACAATGATTGTATTTAATTTAGTGAAAGGAAATTCTGATTTTTATTTAATTTTGTTTTCACTTTACTTCATACTTTATTAATTTATATTAGTACAATACTTACTTATGAGTTACATTTCTCATCCTATTGTGAATAGAAATAATTCTTCGGGTTTCCCACTCTAGAGCAAGCTACATTTAACTGACTGTGAGAAAAGCATGATACTTTTAAATTAATACCACAATATTTTATCGTTTGTTCTATTTATAATGAGAATTAATACTTATTGTCCTGGAATTGCAGTCTTTAGAATTAAACGGCAATTCGTTAGATATGAGCCGAATGCTCGGAATGGACTGTTTTTCGTTTTTTGTGATATTATTTGTGCTTCAACTAGATTATTGCGGTCATTCTTGTTCCATTGCATAATCTTGGTGAATCTAAATTTCTCAACAAAATAATTCGTGATTCTATTTTAAATCTTAAACAATGTAAAGGCACGTGGGAAAATTAAGACTTTCATTTAAATCAGCCATTGAATCGAATTCTTTCCTCGCCAGGAATCTTGTTTTGAATTTTTTAATTAATAGTGTCAACTACTTCATTTCTTACTACTTACACGGCTCTTTCAAATAACCAATTTGAATTTGTGTAATTTTGAACAAGCTTGGATAAACTTTATCTATTAATTCATCTGGACTAAATTGACGGCAGTACATAAATCATTCGTAATTTCAATTTGGTCAGTTACACAATCAATTGGGTGAGGGCCTTCACCAATTTGTAAGAGTTTTCGGCAAAACATTTAGTTCTTCATTGGAAAGTTGAACTTTCATATTTGTTCTTAAATGTGCTTTTTTAATTATGCTTTTCTTAAGAGACATAATTCACTGATTTCATCTGCTGGAGTTGATTTGGGAATAACTGGAAGAGTTCGCCGAAAATCTCCAGGAAGTATAACGAATTCACTTCCCATTAATTCTGAATTACCTCGGAGATCTTGTAGTATTCTATCTAATGCTTCGAATGACTTTTATGCGCCATTGTACATTCGTCCTAAATGATTACTTTACACTGTTTTAAAAGGTGACCTCGCCCAGATGCTCTTATTGCTAAGCATTTGTCTTCCAAACGAATAAGTGCTTCATTAAATGTCTTTTCTTTGGACTCGAAAATTTCGGATGAACTTGTCGGATCTGATGCAATACATCAACGCTCATACTTTCTTTGAATTTCTCTCATTATATATTTGGATTCGATAGACGACACGTTGTCAATATTATTGCAAATAGTAGGTCTCTGTTCTACGGTTGCCGTCAATACAGCTTCTTGAAGTGCCAACTCCCTATGGTTATCATTTTCCAGTAATCCTAAAGGCTGACATGCTTCTCTAAAAGTTTCACATGCTATTCATCGACTTTAGTGTACACTCATCCCAATGCACCACTTTTGAAGATTCCTTCGTGGCCTTCGAATGCAGTTCCGTGCTTTCTTCGTTGAAAAATTCGTCTTATAAATGGATCGTCTTGTAAAAATATATTTCTTCGATACGTTGTAATCCTTCTCTTCTTTGCTGAATAATTATATCACGATTTGTTTACTCACTGTCCTTAATTACAACGGCAATTTGATTGACTTAAGGTGCAATGAATCTACACGTTCGTATGCTCCAACTTGAATTTTGTCGGCTCGAATCACAACTTTATACTCATTAGATATTTTCGATACAATGCTGTTTTGAATACGTGAACGGGCTCTTAATGAATCTGATAATACTACCACACCTCATGATGCATACTATCTGGGCTGATTGCACTCCCTCCTAGATGTTGCAGTCTTTGGTTTAACATGGCTAGGAATTGAAGGTGCGCAGAGGCAGCATCCGTCTGTCATACTTAGGCCCATCTTCTTTCTTAAGGTGATACCTTACGTGTTCTATAAGGAAGCCAGTACGCAGGTTTTCTAAGTTCAAGACATTCCTTAACCCTGACTGACGAAGGTGATATAAATTTCTTCGCCTGTCGCAAACCTTTTGAGCATCTTACGTTTTACCGCTACCCTAAGGTGTCTCTTAGTGACGCCGCGGAGGAGAATTATAGACCTTAATATTATTTTATTATTTATTTTTTTAAAAATTTCTTTATTGGAAAAATAATTTAAAAAAAAAAACTCTAAATTAATTAATAAAATATGTTTAATAAATAGTGATGGATTGAAACTTAGTTAATAAGCAACAAAAACAATTTAAATTAATAAGCAACAAAAAAAAAATTATTTTTAAAAATTAATAATTCAATACGCCCAGAATTTATGAGCCTCTAAAAATCAACAAACCCGGCGCAATTCGGTACAATTTGTCTAAATTTTGTTATGAAATTTTAAAACTTCTAACATATGTATAATAGTAAATATAATTTTTTGTTTCAGAGATCTAGTTGAAACGATAAAATTGTATAAAAATGAGAGTTTAGTATCTTTTGATGTGTTTTACTAATCTTCCATTAATTGAATAATGGCACGAAATTAAGGCAGATTGCATTTTATCTAACGATGATTTTTTGAGAATTTGGGAAAAAAGTACTGTTAAAAATAATTATTTTTAATAAAAAAAAATTGTTTACAACGAAAAATTTGGTTTAGCTATGGGTAATCCCTTCTGGCAGGTTTGGGTTTGAATAAACAACAACAATCGAAATTAATTTTATAAAGCGCTGACCTAACAGTTGTGTCTTAGAGCCCTTAATCCCGGCAGCTCGGTTCGGTGAGGTTACCATCGAAATGGTGGTGATCGTGGGATATAGCTCTTGCAGGTAGCAATATGTAATTGAGGATTCGTAACCCCAGTTCTCACAACATGTCACTCGTACTATTGGATTACCGACTCTATTACTATTAGTAATTATATTTAAAAAAATTTATATTAAGACATTACGACCACACCTATATATATGTACAGTACGTGGCCAAATTATTATTAATTTTTAAAAAATTAAGTATTCAATGGAAATTTATTAAAGAAACCACGTTTTTGTTAACTTAATTCATTGAAATATATTTATTAATCTTTGTTACATAAAAAAACAATCCAACCTGCTCAATATTTTGTCCAATTTCCTTTATTTTTAGGTAAAATTGAGAGACGACGCACGCGGCATACTTTCAACTGGGTTTATAATGGTTTCCTTGATTAAGGGGTCGTGGTACCATGTGGTTTCGATTTCCTCAATGAAATTTGACTTAGTTTTGATGTTTTTTTTTGGTAATTGCTGCTTTAATACAACCCAAACATTTTCAATCGGGTTCATATCCGGTGAATTACCCGCTCAATTCAAAATGGGTATTTGTTTTCCCTTTAAATACTCCAGGACCCTTTTGGCAGTGTGACATAAAGCTCCATCTTATTGAAAATAAAACTCTGATTTGGGTTGATCATTTGTGGGAGCTCCAGTACCAGCACTGTATCCAGGAGCTGAATATATTTTTCTGCGTTCATTGTTCCTTCGACGAAGGTCAGGGGTCCCGGGCCTGCTTCATAGATATTTCATTCTGGTTGAATTTCTGCGCTGATTAAGAATCATTTTCAGCACGATTCTGTCATCTTTTTCTGTCGTTATTCGTTTTCGACCACAATGTTGCGTGCTTAATATTTGTCACTGAGGACTTATTGATTCCAGCTAATTCAGCAATTTTACATTGTGTTAGTTTCATTTCTTTTAATAATTGAGTAACATATCGTTTTGTAATGACAGACATGTCTGGCTTTCTTACCATGATGACTGAAAGATTAATAAACGAAAACTTAGATATGCAAACGTAATTTAAATAAATAAATATTACTTACACTTGAAAGTATATTAAGTACACTTCTAAAAAATAATTACTTTAATTTTTATATTATGGTTTACACGAGGTTTAAACACAATATATCACAATCGATTACAAAATTGAAATGGAACAAAAACGAACAAAATTAATATCGACAAAACCTGTAACAACGGGAAAATATTTTTCTGTGCAAAACAAAGGAATATAAATATATAATAAAAGTCTCCTTTGGTTTGAGAAAAATGTACAGTAGTTAAATAAATATTTAAAAAAATAATATAAAGTTCATATTAATTTGGCCATGTACCGTATACATATGTACATAAACATAGAAGGTTGATATATCCAGATATATATTTCCTAAATCAAGGTTCTTTGATCATCAAATCATTCGGCCGATGGAAAAAAACAAATGTGGGCGAATATCAGGGAATATTTGTTGCTGAAAATGTTGTATGTAAGTAGACAACAATTATTTAGTTGAATTATAGAGGAAAATATTAGAAAATAGATTAAATCTATAAGTACCATCATAATCTAAGAAAATCTTATTAAAATTGATGTTTTTTGAATGAAATTAAATCAATTTTAATCAAATCTTATTTTTAATTTTAATAAAATTTTCTAAGGTTAAAGTGGTACTTATAGATTTGGACTATTTTTTAATAATTTTGACATTTTGCTAAAAATTGGATTTGCCGGTCTGAAAAGTTTAGCTTGGGGCAATGCATTAATAAAATTATGTGTAACATGTGAACATTCGAGTATTTCGATAAATTTGACACGATTTATGGGAATGGACCGACCGAAGCAGGGACGCAATAGGAGGAATGTTTTTAGAATCGGGAATTCCAAGTTTTACTATTGAGTGGTTGGACTCCCCGACAGAGGAAATTAATAACTCCCACCTTAGAAGCTCTGAAACTTTAAACATTTTAAATATAGATGAAATTACTAATCACGAGAATGTGGAACCTGTCAGAGGGCAACCATCCAGACCACCGCAGCGAAGGCGTAAGCGAGTGCGCAACAACATAGTTCGTTTGCTAAAATTTAAGGCATCGGAGCAACAAAACAGAAAGGTCATGTATAAGGACTTAGTTAAGTCCATAGACGAACGTACTAAGTCCCAAAAAGATGTTACTTCAGCAATTAACAATATTGCTGGAGCAATAACGCAATTTGGTGAAACCATGGCAAACATTTTTTTCTACTAGAAATAATTAATATTAAATATAAAATTAATTTTTAATTAATGTTGAATTATAATAAATTTACATGAATTTGAAATTAAATATGTTTTTTTTAAATTAGTTCCAAAACTAATTTGTCTTGCCTTGTTGTGGTCTAACTGTGCTGGCTTTCTTCGCTTGGATTAAATGAATCGCTTTGATTCTCAATTTGGAATGTATAGTAAACTAGTGTGATATGATATTGCGGGTGAAATGGCACAACAGCAATTTCTCTCTCTCCAAATCATCACATGAAACCTTTGTCAGTTGTATGTAATAAATGAAGAATGTATCTGTGTTTATTGCATGGAAAAAGCTTTCGTATTTTTTTCTTATAACAAAAATAAAAAAGTATACCATATCTCCCCACTTTACTATACCATCTTATATGTCCCGATCGTCGTGGTCTATACACAAATTGTGAAGTGCACAAGCACTTAATACCAGCAATATTATTAATTTTTTATTAATATTGCCGAATTTTTTAAGACGTGGAAAGCGTGTCTTTGATAAGCCAAATGCTTGTTTAATTACAATTCTAGACGTGAAGTGTCGCTTACTGAATTGCTTCTAGCGGTTACTCATCTCTGAAGGGTGGGACTAGCCAAGCGTAAGTTTTAGGATATGCAAGATCTCCCAACAAAAATCCTTTAGATAATACCATTTTATCCTGCCTTTCACACAAGTGTTTAAAAAGTTGGGATCGTCTTAATACTCGCGCGTCGTGCATGGATTCTGGTTCACCAACAAATACACTCGTAAATTTTTTTATTGTAATCCACTGTTGCTTGCATCTGTTGGCTGTGAAATTTTTTCCTGTTGAAATAATCTTTTTGGTGTCCTGTCCTTTAGGGCTAAGAATCTCAATATGCGTGCAGGCGATAGCTCCTATTATATGATCGATATTGATCGATAAAACTCTGTTATCGGCATTGCATTTTTCCGTGTATTTATCTGTAATTAATTAATGTTTTGTTTTTTTTGTGTGCAAATTAAATATAAAGCTTTGTTTACTTACCGACGACTAAAGGAATTGTTTTCCTGGATAATCTGAAGTGGCATCGAAATTGCTCGTCCATGTAATTTTCAATTATTGTTTCAAATTTTTTAATTTTTTGATGCTCATTAAAAATTTGTAATTTGTTTTGCATCCTCAATTTAAGTGTACATTTAAAAAAAAAATTAAACCTTAAAAATACTAATTATGTATAAACTAAAACCCGAAAACCAAAAACTTAACCTCACTTAAAATGTAAATAAAAAAAAAGTTAAATAAAAACTATTTCATATACATTTAAACTGGGTCCCATTTGAAACGCGATATTTTAAAACGCGATTTGCCAAAACCCGATATTTCAAAACGCGATATTGCAAAACGCGATATGGTACAAAACGCGATATGGTACAAAACGCGATATTTCAAAACGCGATATGGTACAAAACGCGATATTTCAAAACGAGATATTTCAAAACGCGATTTCCTAGTTCTAATCGTACATGTTCAATTTTATCATTTTGGTGAAGGAAAATTTTATTAAATAAAGGAAGATTAATAATTATTATTAATTTAAAATAATATTATTATTATTTTAATTTTTATTATTATTTTAAAATTTTAATTTTAAAATATCGTGTTTTGTACCATATCGCGTTTTAAAATATCGCGTTTTGAAATATCGCGTTTTGTACCATATCGCGTTTTGAAATATCGCATTTTGAAATATCGCGTTTTGTACCATATCGCGTTTCGTTATATTGCGTTTTGAAATATCGCGTTTTAAAATATCGCATTTCGAGCGGATCCCATTTAAACTAACTTAAATAACTAAATTACAAAAATAATGCAAAGTTAAATACTAATTTGATAAATTTTAAGAGAATTTTAATTTAATTCTACGAAAAATAAAATGTAAATACAGGGTCTGTTTGATAATTCGCACGGTGCGGTGTAGTGTACAATTTTTTCTTTATTTCACCGCTAGAAACTAAATCAAAGTAGACAAGGCGAACAGTATGCACTGCACCGCATTGTGCGAATTACCACACAGGCCCATAGTCATATACTTATGTATATTTATTATTTACTAGAGTTTGGCGTATAAAACCATTTTTTCATTTTTAGCTGTTCGGTCGAGTTTAACGTAATATTTAACGAGGTGAAGTTAGCAGGAAATGAGCTTGACATAAAATATCGTGATTTTTTTTTTGTTGCTCATTTTGACCAGACCGAACACGTCCAATATTAAAAATTTATTTTGCGCTTATACATGAAAGTATTGGTGATACACTATATAAATGAGTGAGAATAAATCAAAAACATCTATAATTCTAAGCCGAACTATACAAAATTTAAAGGTACAAAGTGACTACTGGTCATAGTGTTGGTTGTGTACATATACGCCTTCAATAAAAAAGTTACCCAACACTAATATAATTTGTTTTGGTTTTAAAATACAAAAAATACATTAGAAACAACAACAATTTACATCACGGCAACGCCGTTTAGTAATATCGAATAAAACGATCGATTGTTGTTGTAATTGATTTCGTTGTTCCAAGAAACATACACATAAATAGGTCTTATTTATGTGTATGTTTCTTGGAACAACGAAATCAATTACAACAACAATCAGCATATTTTGTTGAGAAAAAATTGTAATGTATGGATGTAGGTAACATTTGTAATTATTATTTTTTTTTTCAAGAATATATTATGTACGTCGAGAATTAGTTTTACGATTTAATTTGTAGTTTTTATGTTGTTAATTCTCCTGTTTTTCTGTCGTAAATAGTATTTTATTTGTTCGAGCTTGAATTAAATAATTCAAATTACGTTTTTAATTACTTAATTTTTCTGGCTACATAGTGCTTAAATTTTTGATGTAAATTTCTCAACAAAATACGCTAAATATTTGTTCGACATTCGTCATAGTCGAGATAAATATTTCGAGATTTGAGATAAATGTTTGATAACAATAATCCGCTTGGCCTTTACTTAAACAAGTCAGTTTATAAATAATTAAATTTACTTAGTTTTAATGTTATAATTAATTAATTTTACACCAGAAAACAAAATGTCATATGTTTTTCGTACAGATGTTGTAGCGAAATCGTAAGTTTCGTTTGGAACAATAGCTTGCACTACTGCCCCAATTTGATGAAACCGCAAATTCCGCTAACAGAATCATGGAACTAGTGGTCTGGTGCGGTATGGTAGCTGGCTAGAGCTCACGGTGCGGCGTGGGGATTTCCCGACATAGTTCCATGCTAGAATAACCGCATGATAAACTTAAAAAAACAGAAGAGACCAGAATTTACAACATCTTCGCCACGTCCCCAGCAACTAATGAAACAGTAATCTGGGTATGTTCGACCCGGGATGACAACCTCAACCACTGAAGCCGAAATTGTCGTCCCCGCCCGAACAACCCCTATGTCGTGGAGCCATCCCCCGCAGCCTGCGAGGGAGGAATGAACTCCACGACCTGTAAATATATGAATCCCATTTTCAGGACCAGCTCCCAAACATAGCGCACTTCATCTATGGTTTACTTTTAGCCTTGCATATTAACAAAACACATTAGAATCAACGGAAGGTTCAATATCGTAAAGAAATAATCCAGAAATTAAATTACTTTTCTCTCCCACCCAATACCCAAATATGTCACACAAAAAAAAAAAAAAAAAAAAAAATCAACCAATCAATTGCCCAATAACCACGTAATAAAAATATTTATTCTTGAGATTCAAAGAAAATAAACGCCAACTCGATTTCCAAAATATTTTAGCACGACGCACAACAACTTCGGTGCAGACTGCTGTGTGCTCGGAAAGACATAGACACCAGCTGAAAATCAAAAAAAATTATATATATATAAATCTCCTCCCCATCCGAAAAAAAACCATTAATGACAGGAAGCCCCAAAAAAAATATATAAGAAAAAAAATTCACTTGTCAAACCATACATTAATCCTATATCGATCACAGGATAAAAAAACACGACTACCGACAAAATAGCGTAATATAGATGAAAATCACGATCCGATATATAGGACCCACAACTCCCGCAGAGAGAGAGAATCAGATAAATCTTACAATATAATACTATAATAATGAATAATCATAAAATAAAATACAAAAAAACAAAAATTACTGGTACTTAACTAAAGTGAAATTTCCTTCGGCTCCCAGCTGAGGTGGCTCCAACCTACACCATTCACCACCTTGGTTGTCTATCTGGCATCCACCGAATTTCACAACTCAACAACCAGTTGCAAGGAATATATGATTTCCAACAATTTAATTACTGTCTCGTTAATCCGTAATAGGCCGCAGAAAAATTCCAATAATCAACTCAACAATAGACCGCAGAAATAATTAGTTTGCACTTCAATACCGTATTATTCATCCATACAACAGCAATAGACCGCAGAAATAATTAGTTTGCACTTCAATACCGTATTATTCATCCACACAATAGCAATAGACCGCAGAAATAGAAAAAAATGTAATGTTATGTTATTATAACGGAACAGAATCCTTCCGTTAATAACTACACAATAACCCTCCTCCAAGCACTGTTCAACCAAGTTTTCAAGGTCGCCTTCAATCGAGCGGTCGAATTCCTCCAACCTCGTGGCACAACTCCAAGAATCAAAAAGAATGTATTCACAAACTTCACTACCAACGCAATTCCCAATCGCCCTGGGGTAAACAAGCCGAAAATCAAACAAACAATTAACTCACCACTTAGGCTTATTTCGTTCAACAAACTTTTGTATTTCAACAAAAAAAAACAAAGAAAATGCTCACAATGTCTGACAATACTTATATTTTTCCTTTTATAATTTTACTTTAGGGCAACAAATAATTCATTTTATTCCTCTCGACCGTTTGCTTATCCGCCCCGTCTCGAGATTTACATCACTTCAACAAAACTCTATCAAAACTTGTAGAATTAATAAGGAAAATTTGATCTTTTCCTTGTTTCTTAATTAATATCTTTTTATTCGTCCCCTGTATCGATATATCTTGATATCCCACCCGTAATTTTTAATCACTTCAACCTACTTTTCGTCAAAACAAAAAAAATAACCTGTATTCACTTGCTTTTATCTAAGCCCAAAAAACAAACTTTTAAAATGGTGGATTTTTTTTTTCACTGTACAACTAAACTCGACCTCCTTCACCAAAAATCAAAACTGAACTTCCCAAAAAAACTTTTTTTTTCGTTTTCTTTTTTTTTCAATTCCAAACCCAATAAACTTACATCACTCACCAATGTCGCTGTCTTCCCCCAACACACAACAGACTGCATACCAGGGCTTAAGAGATAACAACAGATCACTTCGTACATAGAAACAAAAAGAGAAAACTCAATGCGATGGGAAGAAGCATACGTAAACATCAATTTCGATGTATGTATATCAATTCCGACACACCAATAAAATAAAATAAAAAATAATATTTTAGTTCTGTTAATAAAAAAAAAAATAGAAATACTCAAATACAATCGCATATAACAACACGCGTCAACAGTCCCGCGCACATTAATTGACCAGAAGTCAATTAGTTACAAAATTATCCTAATTTTGTAACAATGTTTTCGACAATGCACTGTGTGACAGGAAAAAGTTTTATATTTTATAACCTATCATTATTACACTCGTAGACCAAAAAGTGGCAAATTTCATTGTTTTAAAAAATACAAATAATCGTACACATTTCAATGCTTTACTACACGTTAAATATAAAAATATTAAGGCATAATTCAATTTTCGACATTAAGACACCTTCTAAATTTAAATTATCTTAATTATTTTTTTATTAAATTCAAAAATGAAATTGAACTAATACAATATTTTTGTCAGGAGTGTAAAAATGAAAAGTAAATATGGGTCTGTATAAAAATAAATGTCAAGTAATATGCAACGTTGCCGTCGTCATTTAGTTACCAATACTAACTTCAGTAGTCATTTTCATTTAATAATAAACTATCATTCGTCTTAGAATTATAGATGTTTTTGGAATAAACACACAAATTGTATTGCAGATAAAACAAATGAATTGTGGAGAGAAAATTTGGTATAGATAAACGAAAAAACGTAATGTTCTCCTCTAAACAGACTATATTTTATATCCGTTGTTTCTGTTAGTGTATTCCTGGTTAGATGAGAATACTCTTATTCTATTTTCGCACTAATACTTTCAACTATAAGCTATTAAATGTAAAAGGGTATCTGTGTGCCTGATCACTGAGTCAGGCTTGTAGTACATTAGTGTTGGTTTTGATGTACCTCGCTTTGACACGTGACATTTCTATTTGTGTATTTGTAAAATGGAAATCAAATTTACGAAACAGTCCACAGTGAAGAAAAACGCTCTCGAGCAAAAAAAAAGTCTTTATTTTTCCACATTTAAACGTCATTTTATTACTTAGACCCGTAGATTTGAACAAGGAAATATTTTCGAAAAATCCATGTATAAACGAAAATTAATCGGCGATGTTATCAACCAATATTCGGAAAATAACAAAAATTACTAAATTTGTTATTTTATTTTGACAAAAATTTAGTTTATTTTTTTATTATTTTAAAAAAAATCAAAAGTGAAATGTATATTATATTATGATAAGGTAAAAAATAATTTATACTGTAGACTAAAAATGAATATTGTATCGATGTTTTTTTAGGAAATGGAAGAAACCACCAAATATTTTAATATAAATTCAGCATAGTACGATGAGTTAGATTTAAGCACAACACAGGCCAACCCGCAGACGCAACCAGAGTCTTCTTGCAGCTCATCCACATCTCAACCGCGATTTAGAACGCGACTTCGCTCTTGTACAAGCCTTAGAAGGTCAGCCCTAGAAGCGCTTCAAGAAGAAGCATTAAAGTCAAAAATTGAGTTAAATAAGGCTAAAACCGAATATTATAAAGAGCTATTTAAAAAATTATATAGTATATGTACATAAACACATTTATTAAAATGAATATTTGATTCAAAATTTCTTATTATAAAATCTCGAGCAGCAGTATTTCTGGTATGCTCTGTAAGTGCTTACCGGTTGGATCCTGCATTATCAAACTCACCGACAATTACTGAAAGGTCAATACTTGACTCAGGTTAATTTAATAATATGCTTATATTATACAGAACAGCTGTGGCAATAATTACTGTTAATACATTTGAAGTATCCAGTTGTAACCCTGAAATGAAAAAAAAAATTAAAATGTTTGTAATGTTTAAGAAATGTTCGCAAAATTATTGTTGGTCGCGGTTTTGTTGAAATCTAATATAATCCACAGCACAAATTTATTATATTCGTCAACATGACACTGACAGTTCGAAAACTTATAATAAAAGTCGGTCGAAATAATCATTGACAAAAAAATTCATCGAAATCGGTGGATTTTTAAAAAAGCGGATCAATTAATCCTCGTTTAAACTTACTAAACGTTGGATAAATCCTTGATCGTGGATTAATTCTGGTACAAACTTACGGGCCTAATTTAGGGTATACATTTTTTATCCTCAGTACCCTGATTCTCCAAAAAATCAATCATCACGTGAAAACTTGTAAAAATCAAAGCTTACTTTACAAACGAATCAAAACATTCTGGCGATGGGTTCGCCAGTTAGTCCAACAGTGGCAAACCTAGTAATGGAACACGTTGAAACCGAAGTGTTAAACACATCTTCCGTCAAACCTAACTTCTTTAACTGGTATGTGGATGATATTATTGCGGCAATTCAAAATTCAAAAATTGATATTTTTTGGACTTATTTTATAGTTTTACCCCGCGAATTAAATTTATATGTGAAATTGAAAATCGAGGTCGTTTAGGCTTTATAGATACTGTGGTAATACGTAATGAGGATGGAAGTTTACCTACTGATTGTAACCAATAGCCGACCTTGCGACCGTCCGTTAACAGATGCCCAGTAGTTACCACCTGCAGCATTATACCGGCAATAGCCCAGTCTGGGGTGTGGGGTTGTGGTAGTGCCCTCCCTATGTCTATATTGCTGCCGTAGTGAAACAAAAAAAAACTACACACACTCACATTAGCACGCCGATCAATCCATCCCCCGAAATACAATCAAATAACTACCACTTCGTCACTTCATTGCCAAAACCGTCACAAACTTCTTATTTATATCAACAAAAAAAAATTTCTTTACACAACAAAATTTTTGTACGTTACGTTAACAAGAAGAACTTTTAAAAATTTGTTTCTCTTTGATGAACTGGCAATCCCACATTTCCACAAAGGAAACCAATTACGTAATCTAAGCTCTAGATTAGGAGTCAGCAAGGCCCTCCAAAACTTGCCAACCCTGAAATGAAAAAGAACAGAAACGACCCGAACCCAAAGAGAAAAAATAATATAAAATTATTTTAATATTAACAATTATGAAAAATAAATAAATGATAGTCAAAGTAATGAACTGATAACAGCTGATAATCCGTTACCACGGTCTCGTATCACGATCCATGCGGTGCCAATGGCTCTCGAATCTTCGCCAATAATGGTGCGATCCCGTTGAAGATTTGTCTTCCTCTACGAAACCCCCGTTGCTCAGCACTCTCGAGTCTCGTGTTCTGGTTGTTACCAACTCGATACAATTTCGTGTTGAATTGTAATTACACTTCCAACCAATCCAATAGGATTAATTGGAGTGGATTTGATATTTATTGGGATAAACCATTCACCACTTTTCACCATCCAAAGCTCATGTATTCTGGTTAGTTGTTATGGCACGGACAGTCGAGTTTTCTGTCTCCAAATAGTTGCTTAATTGTTTTATGTTTCATTTAGTTTATTTTTGATTTTTTTGTTTATCAACTTTAATTAAAATTCCTCTTTTTTTCTTTAGACTTAAATATTTTGGTACTGTCTGCTGTCACATCCAAAATTCCTCTTCTGTCAGTTTTTTTTCTTTCACCTCAACTCTGACACACACGCCACCAAACCGAACGAACAATCCACACACCAACAAGAAAAATGCGCCATCTGACCCATTCACTCTGATTCGCACATCATCAGCACAGCCTCAAACCCAAGGGGAAATTATCAAAGATGCACACCATTTAGTTAACTTCAACACTTTGGCAGCCAGGAATAGGCGCAAGGTCTATTCGTTACAAGATTTATATCACAAAAAAACCTAACCGGGTCGGTATCTAAATTATAACTCTTGGCTTCCATCATCTTACAAAAATAACATAGTTTTCTTGTTAGCTGAAAATATTTTGAGATTATTAGATGAGGTTTTTCATGCTGAAAATTTTAAATATTAACTGATGACCTAATTCAAAATGGTTATCTGAGAAGTGTAGTTACTAGAGGTATTAGAAAGGCTATCGACAAACATAGCAAATCGAGAAATGTTTTGGAAAAAATCGCAAATTTTACATTTCGGCCCCGTATGTTAAATTTTTTTTCGAAAAAATAAAATTTCTTTTACAAAACTATTATATACAACTTGTTGCTGTTGGTAGAGCATTTCAAAGTTTGGACATGGTTTTATTCACTAAATTAATAAAAGGCAAAATTCCTATCGAGTTACAATCGAATTTAATATAGAAATTAAAATGTTCGTGTGGAAAAGATTATGTGGGTCAAAACCATGCTTGAGTCCCAATCTATTGCGAATAGACCAACTGCAAAATTTTTCCAAATCATCTTGCAGCTTTACGCAATCGGACACGCTGTTGACGCGGGCGATAATTTTGATATCATCGGCAAACAGGAGGCAGCTGGCAAACTCAAAGCAGTCAACAATATCATTGATAAATAATGTAAATAATAAAGGACCAATATGACTTCCTTGAGGTACGCCAGATGTTACGCAAAATAGCTGTGAACTAGAATCCAAAATCCTAACGGATTGCCATCGGTCGGAAAGGTAAGACTGCAACCATTCAATTGGAATGCACTGACAATTTAAGTTCTTTTATTTAGAGATCAGGAGCGAGTGGTCAATCTTATCGAAAGCTTTCGCAAAATAAGTATAAATAACATCCAGTTGCTGCCTGGAGTTTAAACTGCTAAATAATTTGCCACAAAAAATCAGATTAGTCACTGCGGATCTGCCTGGATAAAACCCGTGCTGAGCAGAAGAAATTAATGATTTGGTATAGAAAACCAAGACCTTGTGAACCATAGATTCAAATAGTTTGGGTATAACGGAAAGAATAGCAATCCCCCGATAGTTACTTACTTTATTTCTTCTACCCGCCTTGAAAATGGGATGGAGGCAGGCAATTTTCCAAGGCTCAGGAAAAAACCCAATACGTAAACTTTCATTAAACATAAAGGTGATTGGGTGGGACAGACTCTCGGCACAATGCTTAATAAGGATCGGCGGAATACCATCGTGACCAGCGCCCTTTTTAACATCAAGATTATGCAAGCATTCGCAAACTTCCTGCTCAGTAAATTTAAAATAATTAAATTCCACGAAACTGTTAGCGCATGAAGGCATGGTAGGGGACATCATGGCTGGTTCGTATACTGAGGCAAAATAGCTAACAAATAAATTACAGATTTCCGAGGGTTGACTAGCGACAGAGTTCTGGTAAGACATAGGAGTAGGAAAACCAACCACTTTTCTCTTACTACTCATAAAACTACAGAACTCCTTTGGATTTGATGTCAATTCCTCCTCGATTCGCACAACGTATTGGTTATATAAAAACCAATTTAAACTTTTAAACTCTTTGCGGGCATTATCAAATTTGGGATAAAATTGAACCCCGTACCGCCTGTATAATGAATGGAACTTATTGCGGCGATTCTGCAGATTTAACAATCTATTGTTATACCAGGGCTCCAGAAAGCCGGTTTTTTTTTTAACCAACGGAACGTGTCTTTCAATACCACTTCTGAGAATGTCGTTAAACATTAAAACGACGTCATTTAAATTACCGCCACGTTGCAAAAAGTCCCAATCAGAATTGCTGAGGAACTCGTTTAATTAAAATAAAACTTGCTAGAAAAGGAATCAATTGAACAATTTATATGCAAAATATTTATCGTAATTGGTGTGTGGTAGATGCTCTGGGAGCCGGTAAAATCCAAACATGATGAAACCTCCGAATGCATGACGTCATTGGCAAATAACAGGTCTAAGAGTTTCCCTTGACTGTTGCTAGTACGATTCACTGCTTGGTTGAGATGCTAGCAAAGTAGTCTATAATGTATAATGCCCTTTCGTCAGTAGAAAGTGATGTAAAGACAGACACCATCAACATCAAGCCAAGCTATGTCGGGTAGATTAAATTCGCCCACAATTACAAGTTGATCATTAGAACGCACTGAAGGCATCACCACTGAGTCGATGAAATTGATTATCCTTTCAAAATATTTCAAATTCAAACCATAGAGAGCATACACTGCGATGATGACGATAGAGGAACTGGCCACCTTAATACGAACAGCAATGATGTCAAGACTAGGATGACAGACAACCAACTCATTAGGAATGGAAACTTTAACCGTAATCAATACCAACCCCACCCCCTCTAAGCATGGTGTCAAAATCATATCTGTCCTTCCTGTGAACGACATAGTCCGGAGGGAAATATTCACCAGAATATATATTGACAGTAAGCCAGGTTTCACAGATTATTATGATATCATAATCATTGTCCAGAACGCCTAAGCGAAAATTCTTGGCTTTACCTCGGATTCTCGGAAGCGAAAATACTTCGAAGTATTACTAATGCTCCGTGGTACATTCGAAATAGTAATATACATGATGACCTTGGGATTAAAACCATTAAAGAAACAATTAAAGAATTCAGTTCTAAATATTATTCAAAACTAGAAGCGCATCCCAACAAATTGGCCAGGGATATATTAAAACAGCCACGATTTAGGCGACTGAAAAGAACAGATCCACTCGGACTGATGAACCTGTGAACCTGTAAATTTATTAAATGTTGATGTTATACATAAGTATGTATGTATAAGTATAATCTAAATTAATTAAATTGTGAGCACCAACAATAAGTATTAACATTGGTTAAGACTTAAAATATGTAATAATTTTAGCTTAAGATTTGATTACTTCTTGTTAGTTTCTTATGTAGAAAGATTCAAGAATAAAGCCATTGGCAGCATTTAAAAAAAAAAAAAAAAAAAACCTCGGATGCTAGAGGCGTCGTGGTAATAAATTGAGGTAAAGCTGGAACGACCGGACCTTACTTGCCGGATTGGGCCACAGTTTGTTCCGTAATAAGAAATTTATTATTTGTGCAAATCCTTATTATTTTAGAATTAAAAAAATTCAAAATTAACGAATTAATGTATATCTAATATTTTAGTGTGAGAATAAATGGCTGTGCCCTTTGATAAAGGGTAAATTAACTGTTTTCTTTCATTTGTTAAATTTAGTAAGTATTTTGTTATTGATCCATGTTTAATGCGACATGTTTTATGCTCCAAATTTAGGATTGTTTTCATGAATTGACAGATAACACTGCCTAAAGACGTAACGAAAAAGTATACTCGGTTTCTACGTGTATGGTGTATTATGTAAATTACCGCTTTTAGACGATATAAATCGATCCAATTTAAACGAGGAAACTTGATAACCCTACCAAAATATAAATCTTTCAAACATTATATATAAATAAATATTTCAAAATCAATTATATTGAAATCAACGTCAAATATTATTTTTGTCATGAAACTAAAGAAAATTACCATAAAAGTCAGATCAAACTAATAATTCAAAACCAGCAAAACGCACGGAAAGAAAATCAATTGTAAATATTTTATTTTTTTATTCCAAACTTAACTTTTAAATAATTTTTGAATTTTTTTTTTGTTGTTTTGGTTGTAGAACTTTGCGGTATTTAATTTAAAATCAATATTTTTAACATCAAAACTAAAAACAAATATTGGCTTGATATAATGGAATGGTGAAAATATGTATGAACAAGGGTGTTTCAATTATTCAAACAGGTTGTCGAAATCGTTTTTTTAAATATTACTTTTGCTAAGTTATAAATTACTTTTACCGTTAATAATATTTATTTCAGAAGAAGGAACGTAAACTTAAAATTATAGAAGAAAATTGATTGCACAAATTTGCTTTATATTTTCCGTTTTGTAACAGTGCTACGTAAGAAGAAAATTTAAAAATCAAAATGTATAGCACACCAGAGACAGTCACTGGAGTGAGATAGACCAAACTACATCCTGAAAACGTGCACAAAGAGGAAAATTGGCAGGAAAAAACGTTTAAAGAAAATTAGAAGACTCATTACAGAAACTTGGAATTTGGGGAATAAGATACTACATGTTCTTTCTTAAGGGTAGGTAGACAAAATTATCTAGCCGCATACACATTTTAGAACAAAAAAAAATATCTTATTATATTTAACTTTGGGAATTAGAGTGGAAATTTCATTAAATGCTGGTGGTGGCAAAATTTAGAAAACTCAAACGAACTAAATCGAGATACCACCACAGGCAAACCAACAAAAAAAAATTAGAATATAATGCACCTTAGTTTCAAATACATAATTCATTGTACGTATATCTTCGAAATGATTCTTCTCTAAGGAATAGTTACCAATTTTCATTTGGATCGTCTTTAATTTATAATGCTTACTTTATTATTTATCAAAGTAAAAATTTACATTTTACGTTTTAGTAAAATTATAATTTTTTCATCTTAACATCTGCTGGAGGTTAAAACCTCTTATACGTATTATACATAATGAGAAATATGAACTTTTGAGTACGGTTTATTATATAACAAATCTTTTACAGATAATTATGTATTTTATCACTGAAGATACCAGAATAGCAAAACAGAAAAAAATCTTCTGTACTATTGCCTTAGGCCAATTAACAGTTTAGCTTCAGATACAGACCGTTGATTTCTTAGCTTTGTATTGTGATGCTAACCAATTTTTAAACAAACCATGCATAGCTATACCACACTTAAATCCGACGAATGAAAATATATTTTGGTGATGATTTCTAATAACGCCATTAGTTAATTATCTAGGATAGCAACTGATTGTGATCTACTTTTGTGATTGTGATGTCTGTTCTTAATTCTGGAGTGAGATTATTCAGCCTACTTTTACCTTGGGGTTCTTATTTACTGCCATGGGATACTACAAATGGTTTCTTTGTTTTGTTAAAATTGTTAAGTCGCCTTTTATGTAAATACTAGTTAAAACCCGTCAAAAATGACGGTATGGAAGGCACTTAATATGTCATGTGAAGCATAAAAAGTAAAATAATCAACATATGTATATCGCACTATCCGTGGAATAAAACGATAAGTGCTAGTTATAAGTTTATTGCATGATTGCACTTTTGAAACCTGTGCAAGGTGTTCTATCGTCCTGTCTAACCAGTGTTTTCCTTCAGGTCCTCCTGCACAAGTAATTCAACTTAAACGAAACGTCTTTACATGGGTTTCCTTCATAATTTCAAACTTCAAAGCCGTCTCCTGAAAAACTATGTTATGGATAATGCGATATGTATATCCAGCGTTGTTTTGAATTTTTTAGGTCACCTATTTAAATATATTTTTATGAACCTCATAGTAATATCGTTAAGGAATAACTTTAAATAGAGTGACAAAAATATGCATATAGAACTAATTTTTGTTTCGTTTTGAACTTTTATTTGTGATGTTGTGAAAAGAATATATAAATTTTAATTGTCTCTTTCTGTACGCAATAAGTTCGTATATAAAGTACAAAGCAATGAATATGTATTTTTAACACGTTAATCGCCATGTCAGTCGTATGTATCTGACACTAAGAATTTCTTCATGGGCCATGTCAGTCATATATGGCTGACATACGGCATTTAGTACATAGAAGGCCACGTCAGTAACTGATATCCGACGCAAACGATAAATTTGCTTTATCTTTCAAAAGCTTAGCCTTCTTTGAGCAAAACCTGAAAATTGCTTGGCTTCCTACGGAAAAATAAATAAAATAGACTTAGTTATGATATATAATGCTATATTGTTACACTTGAAAAACTACATTTCAATAATTTTTATTTTGATAAAAGAAATTACATTGACTTATAATGTTGCCCAAAACATTCTAAGCAATAAAAGGGGTTTTGTTTGCAGTCTGAGCAATAAGTTGAAACTTGTTCCCCCTTTTTTTTGCTGCTTCTCGACCTTCTGCTTCTTTTATTTGGGCATAACATCCAACGCACATTCTTCTGCTTTTCTTCTTTTCAGAACTAAACATTGTTTTTAGCATATGAGTTAAAGTTTTTCGTTTTTCAGTTATGTCCGAACTTAATCTAAGCATATCAGTAACCAAATTTTCATGAAATTGTCATATTGCTTTTCGTAATTATGTAGTATCTAAATTATGTAATAAAATTACCATGGCGCAGAGGAGAACTTTGTTGAAATTATTGTGGCGATTAACGTGTTAATACGTATGTTCCTTATTGTGAAATTTATTATTTTTTATTTTCGATTCAAAATCGATTTCGAAACCAACAAACATCATCTTTATTTATAATCATCTTCAGTTGAAGAATACTTATTCCTTATCTGTATATATTTATATTTTTATAAACAAGCGCTTTATATATTATTGAAATCTACCTTCTTACGACATCGTCGTAGTAGTGCCAAAATGCAAAACCAAGAATTTTGTTTTTTTTATTTCATTTATTCCTTTTCATACTAAACAGAAAATCAATGTTTTTCTACGAAAGTGCTAACCTATACTTTCGATGATGATTTTTGAATTTAAATTATATAAGAAAAGGAGCATTTGCGTCTTATCCTAAAATCGTGTGGAAATATTCTCATTACACAACGATTTCTTAATATTGCTACACGATTTGTGAAAACCCAAATGTTTTAATGGTTTAATAAATTTGTGTTGATCCGTACAAGTTTGTGATTTTTTATGTTTCTACTTATTTATAAATGTTACAGGGCTATTGTATCGTAGAAAAAATAGCGTGTATAACTCGTGTGAAAATGAGTCATTGCAATACTCAAGTGTTTGCAGCCCTCGCTATCGCTCAGGCTGCAAATTTCACTTTCGTATTGCAATAACTCGTTTTCTTCACTTGTTATACAATATACTATTTTGCATCAATGTAGTATAAATCCATTTTCACAGCTCGCTAAGATGTATACATTTATATTTAATATTTAAAGTATGGGTGCATTTGTCTTTGTTTAACGTACTTCCATTTCAGTTTTTTTAATCACTTGCACTACACATGCATACTTTTTGTGCTTTTTCATTTTAATCTGTCGGAAATTGTAATTCGAGTTATATAGTATACAAGTTCGGTGCATTTTGTGTTCGTTTTTCTCATATACTATAATTTACAATTTCGGTCGTACCGGATTTTCCGTTCCTTTTCTTACATGAAATTGTTGACTTACCAACGCTAAAGATGTTTTCACATCAAAAAGCTTTCATAATTTTGAACACAAATAAATGCTTAAAAGGAAGAATCTCCAAAGACTGAAATAAAGACCACGAAGCAGATAAATGTGGAGCAATAAGAATAAGTCTTATAATATGTTTTTGTATTATAATAAGTAGATAAATTCTAGCATAGTAAGTACCACCCCAACACACTAATCCATACGACAAATAGTTCTTAAAATGGCTACCGGACACACTTGTCGTAATATATACATTTTCCTAATCACCGATGCGAAATAAATACGAAGAGAATCAATGTGGGTGTTCCAATGCATCGAATTATCAACGGTTAGACCGAGATATTTGAAAGATTGAACGAATTCAATTTTAAAACAATGGTCAATACAAGCAGCTTGATCACAATTCACATCATAATAAATAATAATCGGAAATACAACAGTAGCACATTTATTTTGAGAAACATACTCTTAGTTTTAGTGCTCAAAAATATAGGATGAGCAAGGCACCACTCCTTTAGAAGGCATACATCTGATTTCATATGATCAATGTTTGTGCTACGAATAGGGTGCTTATAGAGAAACACTAGGTCGTCAGCAAAAGCTATCAACTCAGAATTAAAAGTAATATAAAAAATAGAATTTATGTAAATTAAAAAAGCAAAACCTTGCGGAACGCAATCATTAATGCTTATACCTTGACTCCAAGCATCATTAATTTTAACAACCTGAGACCGTTCAGATAAATAGGATCGAAACCCCTGCAAAACCACGAAAACCAGCATTGGAAAGTTTTTTTAGTAAGACATTATGATTTACCATATCGAATGCTTTTGTCAAATTTACAAAAATTGAGCCAACCGATTCTCCCTGATAAAAAATTCGTAACTTCTAATAAAGCGTTTTCAGTACTTCTAAATTTCCTAAAACCGTACTGTATGTAGATTCCATTTTTGTGAAATTATATGGATTGGAACGGAATTTTTATTTTTCCCACATTTCGTTTTCTCGCTGAAAAATTTCGTTCCACAAATTTGTATTCTAGTTCTCCTTGCGAGATATAGTTTTTAGTACTAGTTCTAAATCTAGTAAACATGTCAAAAATGGAAATAATTTGTTATTTTATTTAAATTTTTCATGATTTGCCAATGAGCTCATGCATTTGAAGTTTTCTGCTTTTTAGAATAATAAAAGGGGGTTTTACTTTTATAAATTATTTTTATTTACAGCTAAGATTCGAAATAAAAACAGCGTTCATCAAAACTACGTGATGCATATTACCGTAAAGCAATTTCATTTACAAAGAAGAATAAAGAAGGGTTGGCAGATAAAATTCCTATACCTATAGTATTTTAGAATAACATTTTATTAAATGAAAATAAAATTTTGCTAATAAATATTCAATTTTATTCATTTATTGTGCATATTGGTGTTACATTCACTGGCTGGCGTCGTTTCTGCTCTCTCATTCCACTTTTAAAATGGCCAAAATTTTCTTATGTGCTTTAAAATCTGCACAAAAGTTAAATGATTAATAAAAAACTATATTAATCATTTACCTGCCCCGAGCCAAATAAACACTTTGCTCTAAACTACTCAAAAATAAATTCCATGGCACTAATAATTGCATTTCACCGTCAAATTTCACGACGAGAAATTTTGACGTTTCATTCCACAAAACCGGGATTTATTTTCTCATTCCACTGAACCGGAATGCGAAGTTCACGTTTAGAACAAAATCCCGTTCCACAAAATAATTTCACACAACCGGAATCTACCTACTGGTTATTATGTAAAAAAACTAGTGCTCATTAAAAATTAGTAACTCTTAAATAGACTAGCTTTTCGATGATTTTACCAAATACAGAAAGCAATGAAATTGGTCTGTAATTAACAATAATTTTTTTATCGCCTTTTTTGAATATTGGAATAACAACTGCTTCTTTTAGTCTGGAAGGAAAAATACCGGAAGATAAACTGCAATTTAAAATGTATGAAAAAATATCTACAATATAGATTGATACTTTCTTAACCAAGAAATTACTAACATCATCATTGCCCGATGTGCAAGTCGGTTTGAGCTGAGATATGATGTTTAAAATTTCAAACGAATCAGTTTCCCAGAAAACCTAATTGATCATCAGGATTAATAGTTTCTTTCAAATTAAGAACCGAGTTAACGAGGTGATTGTTAAATAACGTGGCTATTTCAAGTTGATCCGTTACTGATAAGTACCATCAATCATTATTTCCGCAATCGCATCTTTCTTGCTTTCATTGTTCAAAATTTCATTCACTACTTTCCAGCTATCTTTAATATTACCTGTTGAGGAGCCAAATTTCTTTTCATATAATTTGGCTTTAGCAAAATAAATATCATGTTTAACAGCCTTAATTAAAACTTTGAGCCGCAATTTCAAAGTAGAGTTACTAGAATTTTTAGATAATCTTTTACTTAAATAATTTTTCAATTTAATTTGTTTTAGCAAAGCAGAAGAAGTCCAAGGCTTAATGATAATTTCCTTAGGGTTCACTAAAAGTCTTGAAGTATTACCATCAATGCATCATTTTAAGCGAGTAATGAAACAGTCATAAGCTTGGTAATATTCGTCGAGCCAGCATTCCCCGTTTAACCCGTGAAATAGATTTGAATAATTAATGGTTTTAACATAACGTTTTAGTTTAGATGAAAGAGGATTATGCGGAGAAACGAACAACGGTACTAACATTATAGATGTTATACAGCGGTCAGTAATGTGCAATCTATGAACATCCGAAATAAAACCAAAATCAAATTTCAATGAATGTCTAAAAAATCAATGATCTATGCACATCGAAGAATTATTTAAAATTCTCGTTGGCAAATTTATTAAAGATTTTAGACCATGAGACGCCATTCGAAATATGTAATCATCTGAAGATGAAGGAAGTTCTAATATATTGATATTCATGTCCCCAAAAACTAATAAATTTTTTGATTTGATCCTTGACAAAATACTATTAACCTCTCCTGGAAAAACAGATGTGTTCAAAAAATGAAACCTTTAAATTAATTAAATTCAAAATTTACCTGTAAATTGTGGCACTAGAAGCATTGATGCATGAAACAGTATTATTCTTAATGTTATCATTTAGATAAACAACAACTCCACCGGATCTATACAAAGAATTACATTTACCGTAAAAAGTAAACCCAGAAATTTTATAACTATCGAGTTCAAACTCCTCGATCCAGACTTTCGACAGGAGAATGATTTGAGGCAACTTGTCAGGCGCATAACATGTTACGGTGTACTAATATCTGCATAGCAAATATTCTTTTGCTATGATTCCCTGAAGATACTCTTGACGTTTCGTTTATTAAATTTTCTACTGCAGAAATGTAAGCTGATTGCATTTTGCTTTAATCTCTATTTTTTTTGTTAGATTAAAATTATTTAATTTATTTGTTGGTGGAAATAAAAATGTAGCTACTTCGTGTAAGTATGAAATACTTTTTTTCCGGATATCTTTGATGAGCTGAGTTACCTTTAATTGAAATTACGTAGAATTTCCCGATCTTTGTCTTTAATGGAACACCATTTCTTCAAAAATTTAATACTTGGGCTGCGGTCGAATTCTCGGGTAAATCATTTACTGCGGTAAATTTAGATTTTTAATGTTCGTTTTCTGTTAAATTACGCATTTTTTACTATTTTTTACTCGTTCAATTCTTATAACAATAAAGAATAAATTATCTAAACGTAAAAGATTTACCTTTTTTTATTTCCCTTACTCTCCAGCAAAAAAAGGTAAATGCATTTACCGAATTTTGCGGATTTACTCGAGAATTCGACCGCAGCCTTGGTATAACAAATTGTAATGTTGGATAAGATGAACCTTTTAATTTTGTTGAGATTTTTTCAAAACGGTTTAAGAAACTGACAGTTTCCTTCATTAAATTATAGTTTGCTATAAAATTATTTCTGCTTATTTCACTTTTCTGTTGGAAAATGTTTTAATTTCAGTAAAAATTTTCAAATTCGTCTATTCGACTATCTATTGGCTGGTCCATTATAATGGCAGCCAACGCGTGTTTTAAATGTGACAGTGTATTTAAGGACAATGGTTTACGGTGCAGTGGACAATGCTACTTAATTGTCCATTATAAATGCGCTGCCTTGAAAAAGTCAGCTTGTGACTTGATATCCAGTTCCAATAATATACATTAGTTCAGCGATCATTGCAACAACATTTTTAAAGTCCATTGTGATAAACTTTCAGAATTATCTGTGCTATGTAGAAACATTGATATGACAGTCAAGAGTATTGAAAAGTGTGCTAAGGATAATTTGATTAAGCAAGTTTCTGCTCTTCATTTGTGCGCTAATGATTCATTCCGTCATGCTAAACTGTGTGATGAATTAATCCGAAGTGATGTGAATGGTGATGTAAGTGTGAGCTTTATCTGAAATTGTGTTTGAATTTAAAAATGTTCCAAACGTGACGGTTCCGGTACCTGCTGTTTCAACAAATGAAATTAGTACAGAAAATCATACAAATGTAACTTTTTCGGTACTTCGAAAATCAGCTGGTACGTTACCATGGAATGTTTCACCACCCATTTGCCAATCTGGTTCTGATATAACTGGTTTGCCGATTTGTCAACCAACATCTGTAACTAGTTCATTGCCGATTTGTCAGCCAATGAACTTACGAAGTAAGGAAGAAATAAAAGCTCATAAAAGCAATAATGTTCCAGCTGAGCAGTCTACTTCTGCCTTTTCAAATTCTGCTCTTTATAACATTGTGAATAATTTTATTATTCGCACTGGCAGTGATGATATTTTACGGGCTGTGGAACCACGTAAACATATCTTTATCTCAAGAATGCATCCGGATGTTACCGAAACAAATATGTTTTATAATCCACCAAAATATTAGAAGCTAAGAAAAAATTTTAATTTATTGATATCAAACTTTGCTATGCAAGAAACTTGATAACCGAAAAACGATCGCAGCTGAGTCCAGAATTCCGGATATAGTAAACGATTTAGTGGTAGGAAATCGTAACCTTAGTCATGTTGATGAAATATCCCGACACGCACAAATTGAAGATTAATAAAAAGACCGATTAAAATTGAATACGTAGATTCTTATGTTCAGTAACTATTTAAAACTTGACTGAAATTAAAATTTACAAAGGTTATCTTAAAAACTAATTTTGTTGATTAAATTTGTATGAATTACAACAGGTTTTTTTTAAACAATTAAACTACAGCCATTTTCCGTCTGAGCTCACTATCGTGTTCAAGTAATTTCGGATATTCTAGTTCTGTGATTCTTTACAAGGTTGAGCAGCCATCACCTGCACCGCCTACGATTTAATGCTTTGTTATACAGAGATCCTTGCACCAACATCGTTACATTTATAACCCAAAAGATAACACAAATTCTTCTTCTCATAACCATCGTTCTAATACCGATAATTGTACATAGTTATATCAATCGAGCAGCCGCTTCGCAAAGCCATCATTTTTTATCCAACGCATCAAATTCCTCTGTTATACAATTCATTTTCAAGGATAAACGATCCAATCCAGCATCCAACTTATCACTATCCAATCATCAAAATTGTACTAATAAATGAGAATTATGAAACTACCTTTTAATTTTTTTCTATCGAGTATTCTATGTACATATAGCATAGTCGCTTTCATACGCACCATAATCCAATACCGAACTGGATTACATAATTCACTTTCATATGTCTTTTCATACGCATCGAAGTATACAAACGTGACTGTAGCGCCACTAGTTTCATTTGCTTGTAACATCTAATGTCAAACATTTGATAGAAAGTGAAATAAATTTCAATCAACATCAATAATTTAATTAAAAAACAAATCGTGAAAAAATTTGTGTATAAATACAGGGTGTTCGGCACATGGACCGACACAATTTTTGGGGGATTGGTTGGGTCATTAGCTAGTTTTCACCCATACGACCCTACATCCTAAGTGACACGGTAACTGAGATATGAATTTTTTTCGTGTTTTATTTAAATTACCTGAAATCTCGCCTTTAAATCGTCATATTTTTTTGTTTGTGATTGTAATAGCACGATATAACTTTTATTGTATTCTGCAATGTATTTTTAGTCTAAATAAATCATTATTTGGTACAAATTTCTTCAAGAAAATAAATTATATGAGCTTCGAAAGTCTTGAAAATGTGTAAATGTATGAAAAATTTCAACTTCTAAATTCAATATAAAAAAAAATAAACATTATTTTGAACATACGTTTATTTTAAAAAGTTTTCTAGTTTATACCCTTTCCAACGGTATGCTACACGTTGGAGAAATTATTTATAGTATGGTCAAAATAAGAGATAGAAGTTGTAGGGTCAAGAAAATTCTTTTTATCTTTATTATGTTTTTATTAAATATGAGTTATAATATTTGTTCGAATTATTCCCCTCTACTCCGTATGCATGCACGACACCTTTTCCTTATTTCAAATGTTGTTGTGCGAAGTCGCATTTCTCTTTTCATTATTTCAAATGCAGCTGTAATTCGCTGCATTAAAATTTCTCGTGAGGGCACCTCTGTTGCATAAACCAATTCCTTTGCACTTCCCCAGACGTGAAAATCGAGGGGATTCAGGTCTGGGGACCATGCGGGCCAAGAAATAGGCCCCAATCTACCAATCCATGAGTTCGGAAAAGAATTGTCTAAGTATTTACGCACCATTCGATGATAGTGTGCCGGACAGCCATCATTTTGAAAGACGATCGGCACACCTTCTTCCAAAACTGATAATAAAAGTTCGGATAAATCGTTTTACAAAAGTTAGGAACCGTAAGAACCTATTTATTACCTTTATTCTTTTGTTTTATTTAAATTTTGTTTTTGTTAAATATTTTGTTCTTCTTGTTTAGTCTGTTTTAAACTGTTATCAGAATTGTTTTTGTTGCGTTTGTCTTCGCTGTTGTGGTTACATTACAATGCCTAATTTTAGGAACGAAGACCTGACACCTCTCGATTTTTACGTCTGGGGACGTGCAAAGGAATTGTTTTATGCAACAGAGGTGCCCTCACGAGAAATTTTAATGGAGCGAATTACAGCTGCATTTGAAATAATGAAAAGAGAAATGCGACTTCGCACAACAACATTTGAAATAAGGAAAAGGTGTCGTGCATGCATACGAACTAGAGGGGAATAATTCGAACAAATATTATAACTCATATTTAGTGAAAATCCTCTAAGGCGGAACTCAACGGGACCGAAATTTTTTTCCAACTTACAGGATTTTTCCGCGTTAAATGATTTTGACAGATGTTCAACAAAATTTTTTTTAAATACATATTAAATTACTTATGCATGTATGAAATATCAAAAAATTCCAAAAATTGTATAGAATACTGGCTCCTACCGTTTATTTCATTTTGTACACACATAGGAAAATTTATAATAAATAAAAATCATTAACATGAAAGAATATAATTTATGTACATAATAAAAATGTGTACGTAATTTTGATGTTACATACAATTTAAGCTCCATGTATGTGATCCATTGAGCATTATCATAAATTTCTATAAAACTACTTAAATTTATTAATTTAATAAGTAAAGTACATAATATGTCATATGTATACATATAAGGACAAAAAATTGGTAGTTCAGTGGTTCACTCACACTACATTTTCAATTTGACATTTTATGTTTTAAATCAGTTGATGTTAGCTACAATTCCGTGTTAGCGGAGTTAAATTAATTTTTTTGTACTAGATTCCTTCCGCGTCTCAGGATTTCCTTCATAAAGGGTCAAAAACACATGAAAATCAGGTCGAAAGGAAATTGTTTTGTTAATTTTTTACGCCATGAATGATTTTCCGTAATATTGGATTTCCGCTTTAGGTGATTTTCACTGTAAAAACATAATAAAGATAAAAAGAATTTTCTTGACCCTACAACTTCTATCTCTTATTTTGACCATACTATAAATAATTTCTCCAACGTGTAGCATACCGTTGGAAAGGGTATAAACTAGACAACTTTTTAAAATAAACCTATGTTCAAAATAATGTTTATTTTTTTTATATTGAATTTAGAAGTTGAAATTTTTCATACATTTACACATTTTCAAGACTTTCGAAGCTCATATAATTTATTTTCTTGAAGAAATTTGTACCAAATAATGATTTATTTAGACTAAAAATACATTGCAGAATACAATAAAAGTTATATCGTGCTATTACAATCACAAACAAAAAAAATATGACGATTTAAAGGCGAGATTTCAGGTAATTTAAATAAAACACGAAAAAAATTCATATCTCAGTTACCGTGTCACTTAGGATGTAGGGTCGTATGGGTGAAAACTAGCTAATGACCCAACCAATCCCCCCAAAAATTGTGTCGGTCCATGTGCCGAACACTCTGTATACAATTACCAGGAAGCGTAGGCTAAGTCGCTATAAAAAATATCGCGATGAAATGCAAAATGTGCAAAATGAATTGTTTTTTATTATTATGCGACAAAACAAAATTATTGACAGAATGTCATTATATTTCATTCAAACGTTAAACCCAAGCGTTGGACGAATTTGGGAGCTTCCGAGAGCAAACACCGAGGCTTGGGAATTCATTTGGGAACATCACTCAGTAAAACAATTTATACAAGATTTTAAAATGTCCCGAGAAATATTCACATATGTATGTTCTTCAGTTGAGGAAGAATTAAAGCCAAATGACATTGAAGTGGGTAGAAAGTCGATCAAAGTACGAAAGCAAACAGCTATAGCCATTTATAAATTGGCAACGTATGCAGAATTTAGAGTGGTTGCTGGTATTTTTGGGATTGGAATATCAACCGTCCACAAATGACTACACAGGTTCATCAAGGCATTGAATAAACACGCCAAAAACTTTATTCATATGCCAACGTATGAAGAAGCCCGTCGCGATAGGTTATTGTTTGAATCAATATGCCATATTCCGCAAATAATAGGATGTATGGATGGTTGTCTCATACCTATTCCAGCTCCAAGTGATGGATATCGGGACTTTATCAATCGAAAATATGTGCCATTATACATTCTGCAAGCAGTGCGTGGCGAGTGTCGTCGTTTCCCCACAATATACTGCTGCTAGAGGCGAATGTGTCGTTGGCCTTCAGCAATATAATTTTAATGGAATAAAAAAAACGTTACACCATTTCTAATACACAATTCACAAAAGGTGTTTATTTATAGTGCTCTTTTTTTTATATGTAAGATATTTCTTTGCTTTGAGATATAGCTCTGATGGGTTCGTAATCCGTCTGACCTTATTAAAATTCTCAAGCCACTGGTTAAATATTTTTACCGTTTTCTTTATATTTTGACTAGTATTGTTTTTTTTCTTTGGTTGCCGCGATATCTACTTTTTAGAATTATCCGTTCCTCAAACCACAGGAACAGCGTCTGCTGATTTGCGGGTTCGGCCGAGTAGATGGCCTTGCTACTAGTGTGGAGTTAACTACTCAAGGTACCGTAGAAAATAAAGTGATTTCAACGTGTGTGTCTACTTTTTATCGTTACCTTAGATTGTTAGATTCTACGCGGCTGGGATTACCACAAACCTTTATTAGTTAAAATCAATTAATTTGTTTTAATATTTTTTAAATGATATAGGAAGAAAAATTGGTTGAAGGAGTTTCCATACCTTATTTCATAATTAGCGATTCAGCATATCCACTGTTGCCTTGGGATTTAAAAAATTATCCGGCGCCTAATAAAGCGGAAGAATACTTTTTACACTTTCTGCCGTAGGCACTTGGCGAAACACACATTATACACACATTTTTAAAATTTTTTTAAAAACCCTTGTTAAATATTTCGCAAAATTATAATTTTGCGAAATATTTAACAAGTGTTTTTAAAAAAATTTTAAAAATGTGTGTATAAAGCGGAAGAAATTAATTTTAACTTGCACAAGCTAGAGTGCGAGTAGAAAATGCTTTTTCACGCCTCAAAAATAGATGGCATGTTATAGGAAAAAGATTGGGTGCGAATAAAGCAAGCTCCTGCGATTACGTTGACGGTTTGTATTTTGCACAACATTCTAGAAGAGAGAAAGGAACCATATATATCATTTGAGGATATTTGGATGATTCTTGTTTATTTATTCAACCAAAAAGGCTCACCAACCAAAATGACACGCAACTGGGAAAATTTACAGTAACGCATTATCCTGTTATTTAGCAAAAATCTTCCCTTTAAAAAAATATAGCAATTTTTGATTTTTTAATATAATTTTATTACATTTCATTGCAATCCAGATTAATTTTTATATATCACAAGATATCACAATCATTACTAACATAAAAAATTATAATTAGGTACTTCAGTCTAAATAAAATTAAAAATAATAAAAAATATTTTTTAAATGACATCTTGTATGTTTCTACGTGCGTCGTGAATTTGTGCTTGGCGGTTTGAGCAGGGCATACCTGGATCCGATGTATCGAATATTCTCTTAAGCCCTTTTAAAAATATTCTTTGGCGTCGGTCTTCTTATCTTCATGCTCCAACTCAAGTTTTTTTCTATTGTACTTTCAAACATATCTTTCTGATGCCTAAATAATTCACTTTGAAAGTTCTAATGAATTTTATTCATTTCATTTGTAAAATCTTTCAAAGTATTTTTGTAAGAATTACGACCTTTTTAGAATGAAAGAAATATAATTTTTTAATTAATAGAAACTGTATATGTATATTTTTTTGCAAATTACCTATGCGTTGTTTGGGTGCAGGTGTATCTACAACCTGATCACATTCCTCAGGAATTGTTGTTGTTGATTGCACAGGGGTATTTTCATCTCCATCAATGATTTCCAGATTTTCTCCTGTTTCTGTTATGCTATCTTTTTCTGTAAGAATTAAGTAAATAAACTTAATATAATTGCGATTTGTCCACCTGTACTTTTATCAGTCATACCAATTAAATCTATTCCATAGGCACTTTCTGATGCTTTAGGCCGATTTTTAAATAAATCGTTCAATTCCTTAAAATATCGACATGAATGGTGTGTTTGTTACAGCTCTTTTTATTTTCTCCAGTGGTGTTGAAGTATGATTGCTTTAAATTTTTGAACTTCAATTGAAGCTGCTTTGCAGTTTTATTATAACCCCTTTGCTCCATTAATCGTTGAATATTTAAAAAAATCAAGGTTTGCTTTGCAGATTTACTGTCCATTAGTTGGGTGATTTTCATTTCTTGACTTAGCGCTAGCATGCATTCCACTTCTGCTCTTTCCCATACACACTTTTCCTGTCGGTCTGTGGCTGATTTGTTGATTTAAAATAGTTTACGATAAAAAACTTTAAATTACAAAAAACTAAACACGTGATTTAGCTCAGCTTGAATAAAGCACAACTGAGCTGTATTGGATGTGGTATATTGTTCCAGTCCAACTTTAACGCACTCAGTAAATAAAAATGTTCAAACACGTATAAATTGAGGTTAGGTATTCACGCTTCACAAAAAAAAAGGTACCAAAATTAACAAATGGACTTTCCAAAATATTCGGTTGAGAAATTTCTTTTTAAATAAAATAAGCGTTTTCTAAATTGTTGTTCAGATACTTTGAATGATTTTTTTAACTCTTCCTTCAACTGAACTGCTTTTGCTTATTCCTAATACGTTCACTGCTGCAGCTAAAGCCTGAAATAAGTAGTCAAATGCACATATATCTGGGTAGTAATCGCAGGTATTACTTCTATTTTGAAGTAAAGACAACATTCTGTTCTTTTTTCGTCACTTTCCGTGGTCGTTTTGAAGTGCCAAAAATTATCGTGTTTCCTCGAATTTTGACTTAAAACTTTCAATGAAGTTATAATTTTCTCTTTTGGTGGCTGAGTATTAATTTCTTTTAAATTTATAAAATTAAAAGATGACGTTTTATTCTTGAGAGTTAATATGTTCGAATTTTTTCGCTTCCACACTGATTGACAGAGTAGGATGTCATTTTTGATCGATTTTTTAGGGATTTTTTATTATATTATTTGAGGTTTCAAATCTTCGTTTAGTTGCAGTAAAGCAATTTTTCACGCGGCTGTTGCTTTGCCTTACACCATCACTTGTAGTACTACCCCATAAAGGATAATAACTCATATATTTTTTTCAAAATCACATTAAAAAATTCGGATTATATAAACTATTCAATTCTCCAAATGAACTCTGTAAATCATCAGGCCTTGAGTTATCTCTATGTTTACCTGATTTGTTGCTTATTGTACTATTTTAAAAGTTTATTTCAATGGCAGTTTCTTGCACATTACATCCGACATATTTTGATTTCAAATTATTACAAGGAATTTCCTTATCTCTTTGATGGTGTCATAATTGCATGTTACATAGATATTCAATAATACCAGTAATAGTTCAGCAAAAGATAAATCAATATCCACAGAATTGAACACGGGTAATTTTTAAAATTTACCTGTACATATAGCCTGAACGATTTGAGCCAACTGCCGATTGAGTCAGTTGTACGACTTGAACTAACCATATCACTTTCCGGAAACGATGATGCAGCATCGAGCTTACTAGTTTTTGCAGCTATTATTAGTGTGTAACTTAATATGCTTGGATATGGTTTAGAAGGAGCCCGCACTAAACTTTCTGTAGCTTCCAAATAAGTAGGATATTGTAGGATATACTGATAGTAGTATATCATTCTGCATTGCGCTATACGTCATTACTATGAAAGGACGACATGTATGTATTTTTCATCGCTTTGTTCATCCATTTTCCATTCTTCATCAATATCGATAAAATTATTGGATTTTTTATCGTTTGATTGTAACGCTTCAGACCTAATTTTTCTCGATATCACCGATTTTTATATTGTATTTTGCTTTTTAACAAAACCGATGTCTCCTTCAAATTTTCAGCCACTTTCCCTACTGGTGTTCCTAGTATCATCCACTGTTTCAACTAGCGGTCTTTTTGGAAAGAGATAATATTTTTTATACTATATTTCAGAATTTTAATAGTTATAACTTAAATATTTTTAAGAGCTGTAACGACGCAGTGCGGAAAAATGACTTTTTGTGGACAGAAATCTTCCTCCACTTAAATTTCTAAGGGATCTGAATAATTTCTTTTAATTACTCTGGAAATGGTAGGCGTCACTGCTACTTTTCCGTTAACATGTAACATAACCGCAAAAAAGGCAAAGAAGATCTTAATGACCGAAATGTAAATAAAAGCACGGATTTTTGTTTTTTATTATTTTAAATATCTATTCGAAATATTTAAGCATACCGAACGAAGCCGAAATAAACATTTTTAATGATATCACATTACATGTTTAGTATCATGATTCAATAAAAAATCCAGGATAGCTCGAAATATGTAAACAAATGGCCATCTTTTTTTTTTGGACGTCACCCAATTCTTTTACGTATAAATTACAACAACAAATAAAAAAACGAAAAGTAAAAAAAGAATAACTTACATATTTATCGGAATTGCATGACGTCACGAACACGTGCTTTGAAAAATCGAGCTAACCTGGGATTTATTGAATCATGGTTTAGTATTATAAATTTTTTTTTTTGATACGTTTTCTCTTAAACTTCCAGCCACCTACCTTGAAAATCCCAACATAAGCATCAACGTCACAGGCAAAGGCAACGGAAATGCCAATTGAATTGCCATGATTACGCAAATATTCGGACTCCTAGAGCTATCCGACCAACATTGCCTTCTAAGAAGAGATGTTACACTGATGACGACGGTTAAATGCAAAAATATTTGAATTTGAAAAAGAATATAAAATACAAAAATTAGCTTTATTGAAAAAACAAATTGAAGCAGAAGAGGCTAAAACAAAGGCAATTAATAAATAACCTTTGCGAAATTTTGAAAGTAGACAAAAATGAAAAATGATTTCCTATTTAGTATTAAGTTGAATTTTTTATTTCATTTTGTAAGAAAAAGTTTGGTTAAGTACGTACATACAATTAATGAATTATATTTCGTATGTAAATCAATAAAATTCTTCGTTTAAACTATTGTATTTCTGATATTTTGACCCTCCCGCAATAGATTGTCGGTCGTGACCATGTACTTCGTAGTAACCGTCTTCGATCTCTAGTGACAAATCATTAGGAAGAGGTAAATTGGCCTTAATGGCCATATTATGCAAAATTGCACAACTATTAATGATATGGCCGGCTGCAGTCGGTGAACAGCACAATACTCGTTCTTGAAGTAGACACCTAAATACAACTTTCAGTACCTCTACTTTTCTCTCTACAGTTGGCCGAGCTTTCTTTTGGGATTCATCGCATTCGTTGTCTCATTTTGAATTGCCATGGCTGAAGAGGATGTCCGCTGTCTCCTAACAACCAAAAATTTCTTTCCCCGTTGTTGTACCCCTTTTCCAGTGAAATTTTCGTCATACTACATCGCCAGATGTATGATTCATTGGCTGTTCCATCAAACCGTACGTTGATTCCAATAATTTCCAAATCGGGCCCGCAAATCCGTAATTAACCAAGTTATTTAATAAGAACGTTAATATTATTTAAAAATCAGTCTTACAATTTGAACATTTTTGGAATGGCTGCCTTTCCGACAGTAGTACACATGTTCAATTTCCTTAGATGGTGATTTTATTTTAAAGTGTGTCAATCGATTAAACCAATTACTCTAGAAAAACCGGGTCGTTCGAAAAATCGTAGGAATGTTTTTAAATATTTCATAATACGTTAATTTAAACAAATCAAAAATTACAATGTATGCATAGCACATATGTTTATTTATACCTCTGTTTATTTCTTAAAAAGACTTCCGGTAGTTTAATGTAATCCTTGCCAATATTTTGAAAGACAAGAGCTACCTCATTTACACAACGACTGAAACTTGTCGGTGAAATGTAAGACAAAATGGCTCGTCCGACCATACGTTGATATGAACCTTGGGTTATAAATAGTTTTCAGTTTTTATATTTGATTTTTAACAAGCAAAGACTACTTATCGGTTGCAAAAAATTCTAATGGACACAAAACTCGTAAGTCGGTATGATATGCATTTGTTTTCTTGGCTTCATAAAAAGTGATATTTTTTCCATTAAGTCGTAGCATACCTGTTTCGTAACACGATACAAATTAATAAATTGTTGGTCTGTAATTAATGAGTAATTAATTTTGCGTTTCCCTTAATGAACCTCGAATTACTCGTAAATTTCTAAAATAAACGTTGTATTGTAAATATTTAGAACACGTAAGAACCTGAGTATTTAAAACCTTACATTTGCTGCCTTAAATAAGCTAACATCATGACGCCACGCCCTCCATTTCGAATAGTTTTCTTGAATAATCAAAGCAACGCACTTAAATTCGCAAAATCATAAAACTTGAAAATTTTTTATTTTGACATTTCTCAAAATAAATCGAAAACAAACACTGAACTGAAAATAATAGATAGTTTGCTTCGACATCTTGCGTAAAATGATTGAATTAATTTAGTTTTATTATTTTGTGCGTCGGAATCGCATTTGCTGAATAAAGGATAATTTGAACTGACAAACACAAAATGAAAAGTTAGATGATATTTTTTCTCATTATCACTAACCCAGCATCGCACCCGGTGAAAGAGTGGTCAGCATCCTTGCTTAAGCTTCGGAGGCCCCGGGTTCGATTCCCGGTGGGTGATGAGAAAATCACGGCTGATTAAGTAAGGGTGGGATCAATGAATTAATCATTCATTATCCGTTAAAAAAATTATTACGAAACTTCAGCATGAAGCGGCCAAATCCCTCTATGGGATGTAGCGCCAGCGAAAAAAAAAAAACAATCGCACCCCAGATTGAAAAATCGATCACACCGCGTTGCACACCGTCCCGTTCTTTGTTACTCGGGTGTTCGGTGCCCATAAACGAGAATCTATATCAAAATAATTAAAAAAAAAAAAACTATTTAAAACAAATAAAACGATTCGTAAACTGGAAAGAAAATATAGACATCTAGTGTATCTGTAGTAAGTATCAGTATTTCAGTGTTGTATACGGTTCTCGAGCGGTCGTTACAAGTGTAGGTCGGAGAAATGGAAACCCATTTTTTGGTGAACGAAAAATACATATCAGTGTATTCCTAAGGAGTAGGAAAGTTTTAAAAGTTTCCCTCGTGTGCTCGGACCCCTATCGAAAAGAAGAAAAATAAAATTGAAAAGTTCATCAAAAATCCTATACAGGTCGTCTGAATGAGTGTATGGGGTCCAAAAAACAAAAAGCGTGGGGCTGTCGAAGTGTCTATAAAGGGGTTAGCTTTTGTAGTGATCGGGGTGCACAAATTTTCGGTAACGTTAGGTCGCGTCCTGTTCCTCTGTCAGGCGCAAGGGTAACGCCTATTGAAAACCAAAACTCTAAACCATTACCTCAGTGTGTGCGACGATCTGATCCCTAGTACATCTGCCGTTGGAACCACCCAACAGAAATAAGTATTCTAACTACCAAAAAGGACGGTCAAAGAGCGTTAGTTAACAGTTCTTGGAAATTAGTGAATGTGTATAAAGGAAAAACCTTCCTGATGGGCTACTTCTGAACTAAATATGTTCCAAAAATAAAAGATTGTAGAAAAAAAGAAAAATTGTTAAACCAAAAATGTAAAAATAGAATTTCTGCATTTTGTTTGGGAGCTGGGATTGTTTGGGGGAGAATTCCAAGTGGCAATCTAAGTGAGTGTAGTGTTCCCGGAGATCAACGAAAAATCTGGGGAACGTCTATCTCTGTAAACCTTCATAATTCAGTGTACTGTTCCCAGAGACCAACGATGAATCTGTGGAGCATCTAACATCAACCAAAATAATGACCTATATATGTATGGTTTCCGGAGCTCCAGCTAGGAAAATCGAATCAAACCGTACTGACCGCGGAAAAATTAAGAATGTAGAAGGCCGCAAACAGCAAGAATAAAGATAGGTGACTAGATTCATAATTAAAAAATTAGTTTCTTCTATTTTGGTTTTGTGATAATATTGTAAATTTGGTCTCGTTCTTGATTTTAGAATGAATGAGTAAATTAGAATGAGTTATCGTGGTTACATTCGCGATTATGGAGAGGAAATAGGGCTAACTATTTCCAGAGCATAGAGTCCTTTGGAATCTTATATAGAAGAGTCTAGAAGTTCTAGCTAATAAAAAACAATAATAAATTATATCATTTAAATTAACATACTATTACTATGTAGTAAAATAAAAGAATAAGAACGGTAAAATAAAAAGTGGAACAGAATTTTTAATAAAACTAAAATGATTAATTCCATAAATTCAACAATTATAAAATATTAGGGAGAGTCTCCGGTGGTTGTGGGCACAGTTTTGTTTTTGACCCATAATTTTTCTTTGAGTCCATATTATGCGGAGATACATATATCAATGGAAAGCTAGAGGCATTAGCTAACTGTTTGCTAAAGTAACTATATTGACTACATTGAATCCGTCAACTAAAAAAAAAATCTTAACGGGTTATGGGCACCCTTCGAAAATTTGCTGAAAATGGGAATAGTTTAAGGACAACACACCTAATTTGGAAGAATTTCGAGGTTTATTAATTTTAAGGCCTTCAATAGCAAACATAACAATAAAAGGCTTTTTGAAAAATTATTCAACTTCAATTAACTTCGATGGCAGAGGCTTCAAACAGATGATGCAAAGTCGATATCATCATCAGATGATGGAGCGTTCTTTTTTTTAAAGCGTTTGGCCATCGGGTTGCCTTCTTTTTTTACTCTTCTTTTAACGTACGCTTTAAAAAATAAAGAGGTTGCCTACAACCGGTTACATTTAAGTACCCACAATCGGAAATCGCGGCCATTCTCGGAGTAACCAAAAAAAAATGTGATGCGTCATGATTTTGATATAAATCGATGTGGCATCCCAAATCACAACGAAAATACTGTAGACATATCGATAACACTCACCTATTTCAGATTATTCACTTTGATTTATCGCACTTTTAAAACATTGGAAAATTACAATTGCGTTGATTTTTACGGACTCTTTTTTAATGTGATCGCAGCAAATGAACAAGCTCGTCCATTCACGACAACAGTCAGATCAGCCATATTTGCATTCTCTTAAAAGTTATTCAGGGGTACCCACAACCGGAGAATCTCCCCTATTTAAATTCATAGTGATAAATTTTAAAAATTAATAAAAAATTGTATAAATATCTCGAGAGAATTTTGATAATATCCAGAGGGTTTGTAGCATATCCAGTGTCATAGTTGATATAATCGTGAACTCGGTCAAATATTAAAATTTACATAGAAACGAGAGAAAAAACATTAATAATAGTGGAAGGTTACCATTAATGAGCTTATATATCTAAATGCTGATTAAAAGCCACTTATCTAAGATGATTGAGCAATATGTGTCAAATAAAATATCTGCGAATACTTCTTTGAAGTTGCGGTCGTCATCGTTGTTACAAATAAAAGTCCCGATCGTGGTTTCAAAAGCACACTCATGAACAATTATCATTATTAATTGGGACAACCAGGCACCAAATTCAGGATGGTAGTTCTTAAGCCCAGCCGCTAAGTCGATGATGGTATGGTGGCCTATCACACTAGCTAGTCGTGCAAGTTTCATTACTAATGGATTGTATTTCTGTAAGTATTTCAAAGTCAGAACCATCCAAAGTTACATTTATGGCAAAATATTATTTTTTTCTCAGAAAACCCAATTTTTTAAGATTTATTTATCTTATTTACTCAATATTTAACCATTTATAATTAATATTTTCATAATTAATATAATTTATAAAAAAAGTTCATTGATAGTATCAAAACAATTTTTTTACGCTAAATAGCCAACTTAACCTTTTTACCTCAATTTTCCTGTTTTCAATTTGCAAAAAAAATATCGTTTTTCGAATGGATGGCAAACTCGTAGTCCCGTTTAATGGTTCAACTCTTTAGCTTTTCATCGCTCCCCTACAGAGTGTCAAAATATTAATTTTTGATAAAAAATATAAAAAATAAATAAATTTGATAATATGTATTTATAAATAGTTTTGTACCTATTTAGTTTATCGCAACAAAATTATGTTTTTTATGATCTTGAGAAAATTTTCTATTGATTGAAAATAATTGAATTTGATCACGAGACATAAGCTTTCAAAGTATCGCGGGGTAAAAATCACCCATGTATCTTACGTAACTTTTTGATAATGTGTATCTTAAGCGTGTTTAAACTACACGATGGCACATTAGAACATAATGTAATTAAACATTCTTACAATAAATATTTGTCTGTATCATCGATGTCAAGCAACCAAGTCCGAATTTCACTATTAAATTTGTGTTTCCGTACAGAAATCGTCATCAAATAATTAAATGTTAGTTTATTTTCAGGATAGAATATGTTTTAATTTGTTATATTTCTCGCGCTGAGAGACTTTATGTTGTACTTAGCCAGGACACCTTTTTTGAAATGGTTTTTTTCGGGACGAATTTCGGGGCAAGTTCACATCGGTTCCAAATCTGGGTTTTGGTTAGGAAAATGAGGCTTAAACATCTGGTAGAGTTAGACGAAGGACAATCCGCCGTGTAATACATATACAGCATAACCATATGTATTTAAAAAATCAAAATTTCTGAAAAAATTGACATTAAATTAAACAAGAGAGCCACGGTATTGCATTTGCAAAGGAACCTATGAAGTGAGTAAGAATTATTGCATAAAGTTATTTATAATGATTAAGCATTATTCCCGCTGGTTATTTCTAAATTCTAAATCTTACTTTCTGTATTCTTACCATAAATATTAACTAATAAATAAGTCAACCAAATAAACAGTTTTAAATCTTATCAATATTATAGACTATCAATATTATTGTTCTAATATATGTTCGGGCCCCGAATATTTTTAATCATTTTTATATATTTTCGTAACAAAAGAGGTGATTTAATTTAATGTTCCTAAACATGTTAAAATTAAAAATGTTTGATTTGACAAATGTTTGTAAAATCTTCAATTGTGCTCCGATTGCGATTATTGATATGTCTGGTAACATGTGTCGGGATTTGTAACTATTGTGCCAAATTGCTGTTTAGTTACGCGACTGTTTCTGCACGTATCATAGGAGATTCATTTCTATTGAAAAATTACTGAGCTGGTTGACACCTATAACCACAAGTTTACGGACCACAACTTGTGGGACAAAAATTAAAGGTTGAAATTTTACTTTAATATAACTGAGATAAAGTTAGTATTAAAGTTTCAAACAACTGATCTCCTAAAAAAAACGTTTTACTATCTTACGGATGCAGAATTTATAATACAATTCGCCATTAGCAACGCGCCAAACAAACGAGAGACAAACCAACAAAAAGTTTTCCTATTTTTTCTAAGAATATTTTCTTTCTTCGTAAACCTTTTTCTGCGATAACCTTCGTTGTGGTATATTTTTAGAATTCTTTTATTTATTTTATTTTCATTTGAATATTTTCATTATTTTCTATATATTTATCTAATCCTTTCTTAAATCACAAAAAAATAGATCGATTTTTTTGCATATTACGATTATTTTTACTTTTCAAGAAATATGAAATTTTCCAATTTAATTTATATTTTGCCAATGATATTTCCGAATATTTATTATTACAACTTGTACATTTCTCAGATTATTTTTTTAAATATATGTACATATACCTAATCATATTAGTCATTCATAACTTTATGTCTGTTAAACAGGCAAAACTTTAAAAGCTACTGTATTTAAGCGATTATTCAGAATGTAATCGATAATCGAAGAATTATGTCTTATGTTGGTCGTAATAAAATTCACAAAAAAAAACATACAGTTGTACAAAATTGAATCTTTAAAGAATGGAGGAGAAATTCATAGTTTTAAGTTTCATAGATTTATGTTTCCGTGGGTATGTATTTCTCGCGCCCTGCGTTGTTCACTAAACCATTGTCAATCTCATTGGCAGACATTTGTTAAAATTGACATTAAATACGAGTATAAGATGCAAATGGGTTGGAAAAATGGATCTGGATAGGGATTCCGACTGCATTTTGGGTTACTTTCATAAGCATTATTTTTAGCCTAAATGTAGGCAGTGAAACTATATATGAAATATTATTAATTGGGTGCCTATCACTGTAAATGTAATAAAAAAAATTTCCTTGTTATAATTTTAACAAATTATTTTATGGCCGTTGTTTGAATATACATGTATATGTACAGTTCACCTCCAATTTACAAAACAAATTGGTCAAAAGATGCTATCGTTTAGTGAAAGTGTCTTAATCTGAAACCAACATTTCGTGACTATTGTATAATTCGTTCTAAATGTTCGTAAATCAATATTGAAAATTTATCAATATTGTAAAATTTTGGTTCATAACGTAAATTCCCTTAATCTTTGATAAGATTTAATACCCCTAATAGCATTTTGATCATTTATTCGTTTTTGTGGGTGTTCTTCATATAAAAATGTTACTTACAATTTGTGAAATCATTCATAATGAAGTTATGCGATAAGACCAATTAAGAAGAAACTTGGCCATTTCTTATCCGATTTTGAGAAAATTCAGCGTGTACGATGGAAATGGGATTCTCAAATGATTTTTGGATAAAGTTAAGAGGTATGGCCAATTAGGAAGGAACTTGCCCATTTCTCAACCGATTTTAATGAAATTCAGCGTGTACGATGGAAATGGGATTCTAAAATGATTTTTGGATGAAGTTCTGGAATATGGTCAATAGAATGGAACTTGCCCATTTCTCAACCGATTTTTATAAAATTCAGCATTTATGATGGAAATGGGACTCATCCCGTTCAAACGTTCATTTTTACTTTTGCTTCTTAGTAAAATTCGATGGCAAATATTTGCAAATGGAAATGTTTTTTTTACTGGAAATTTTTCACTTACATCTTTTTACTTTAGATGTACATATGTTTGGCTACATTTGTAAATTTGTATATTGTGTATACCGATAAATATTTTTTTTTTCAATGTGTGGAAATCAAATAGGTACATTGCAAATATTTGCAATCTACTTTTGGTGAGAACCCATAGTTACACTTAGTATATACTAAAATTATTTGTTACTATGGAAATAAATATACCTTTATATTAATAATTATTACTATTTAAATTAAAAGTGAGCTTAGATAAGGTGGCTAGATAAATCCAAATTTTGAAGTTTAAGCACTGATTAGCTATATAAGATTAGTCTTTTCAGTGCAAAAAAATGTCATTCTAAATTTCAAAACGTATTATTTTGTGATGGCACCGACAAAGCGAGAGATATATATATATGCTTCTTTTTTTCGCATTCTTCAAAAAAATACAAAACAAAAAATAACAAAATAATAGTAAAAAAAAAAATTCATGAATGAAACACAAAAAAGGTCATTAGTTTGGTAATTTTGTTTGTATATTTTCGAGTATGTATGATGCACGTGCAGACGATCAGTGATCATAATATTTATACCTACATATTGTATTAAATACATACATACGCATACATATTTTATATTTGAAATCTTCTTTAATCTAAACCAAATTTTGGAATAATATTTGGAATAATCCAGTTTGGTAATTTTGTTTGTTTTGTATATTTTTGTATATTTTCGAGTATGTATGTATGATGCACGTGCAATAATATACTCCGATGTTTCATTTTCGATCTGTTGTAATTTTCTGACATGCGCAATATATTACCTTGCATAAACTGTGAGTGATCATAATCTATACCTATTGTATTATATATATATATATATATATATATATATATATATATATACATATATATATATATATATATATATTATACACATACATATTTTATATTTGAAATCTTCTTTAAAACTAAACCAAATTTTGGAATAATATAGCTATGTACATATATCTATTTTTTACTGAAAATGAGTTTGTTGATGAATTTTTTTTTTTTTAAGGTCATTCACCCTTTTGATTTGGATGTTATTTACCTTGCTTTTGAAATGCTTTCTGATGCGTTTTCCTAGGTGCAAGAAAGAAATACAATAATAAAATGGATAATAAGTTTGATTAAAATTTGAATTGCTAACAATTTGACTACATAGGCATATCATTTTTAAGGACGTCCCGCAAAACATTCTTTGTTTCTTTGCTAATTGAAGAAATGAAAAGTTAGAATAATTATTTTCAGTTTTCTATTATGAATGTGTTTTTTCCGACTTGAGGAGAACATGACAATCATTTATCATAATAAACTTCATTTGTTCCTGGTGAATAAGTTTAATGGGATACCATCTACGCAAGAATTAAAAGGGCGTAAATCGACTTATGCCGTAATCGGCTCTTGCTCATTTTCAATCTAATTTTCTGTTAGTACGTTTTCATTCCAATTTTTAGGTAATATAAAGAGAAGAAGATATCTTACTTTCTTCAATATTACCTTAGAAATTGGCAAATATAAAAAAAAATAAATGAATTGGTAATAAAAAAAATTTTAAATCCGATTTCCTTGGCGTAATTTTGCAATTTGGAACAATACAGGTGACGTGTTGTTTCCTAGTATCCAACAACCGTTTTCGTTCTAAATTTTTTTAAGAAAATCAATAATACACTCAAGTTTTTTAAAAATATTTTTGAAAGATCCGGAGGATTATTTGTGAATTTGATTCAAACGCATTCGAATCTTCAAAGTTCATATCTGAATTGAATCAAATTCGTTCGTTTCTTATTTAAATCAAATTCGAATTTTATATTTCGTAACTACATTTGCCTCACCCAAAAGATCCCGCTCTTTCACCCCATTTACCACGTAATGATGGAGAGGAATTAAGTACTCATCTACAAATTATTTACAGTTACCTGAAGTAACTAGTTCGTTTTCCCTCTTCTCTCCATCATTATAGAAACGTTCTATTCTATCGGTCAAGGTATTATTATTATCATACACATACACATCCATTTTCCCCACTACTCGTCAGGGCGAGTAAAACAATTTAGTTATTAATAAGAAAAATTTCGTGTGTCAAAGGCACTTTTTGAAGGAAAATGTTACATGTACAAATCGTTTAACGAAAAATGCTGTGCCAATTCTACATATAGTTCAAAGGTCTAATATTGATGAAGAACATTTCTCATCTAATAATTTGAATAACTTCGATCTGGAACAGGACATTCCATCATTGGTTCAATCACAATCGCTAGTTTTGGAAACAATCGGTACCCAAGCTGACCAAACTGACGAAGAAATACAATTTTTGAAATTTATTGATAAAATCAACTGTCTCCACTGTGAGACGCCGAAAGAAAATTCATATATTTGCCTGAAATGTGCTAAAAGTGGAAGAGCAATTCAATTATATAAGAAGAAATTGAAAAAAAGTCAACGAGACTATAATTTATTGAAAGCCTCCTACAAGATTCTCAAGCTTTGCTTAAGTAGAATGAAACTTAAACATAATAAATTTAAAAAAAATTGATGATCACATTGATAATTGAAAAGTAAATGACACCACGAAAAGTGTTTGTAAAGGTCTTGTAAAAGAAGATTTTTACTATAATGAGAGCGACAAAATATTTGCTCAGTCATTATTTTATAAATCGGCTTCAACGTACAAGTATTTGAGGGACCAATTGAATTTAAAATTACCATCTACCTCATCTATATATAAATGGTCTCCCATTAAATTTATTCCACCAGGAACAAATGAAGTTTTGTTAACTCAACTAGATAAAGTATTCCAAAATATGGCAACAAAATCAAAAATTTGTGTATTATCTTTCGACGAAATGTGCATAAATAAAGACCTAACCATAAATATATTTTTAGCCCGTGTTGAAGGGTTTTGTGACGATGGCCGTGAAAGAAAAAACGAATTGGCAACGTCAGTTATGTTTTTTATGCTGCGCGGACTGGTGGATGACTGGAAATATGTTCTCAGCTATATTTTAATTAACAAATCTGCTGATCCTTTTTATTTATCAAATTTAATAAAAGAAAATATAAAGATTTGCAACGATATGTTGAAATTACATGTTGTTTTGGTAACCTGCGATCAAGCAGCTATTAACATCGCTACCTACAAAACACTTGGAGTGACTCCAGAAGCACCATATTTTTTTGTTAACGATACACAAATTCTGGCGCAGTTCGATCCTCCGCATCTAATTAAATCGGTTAGAAACGCCATTTTAAAAAATAAATTTCAACATTTGGATTTTGGAGTGGCCGATGTTAATGTTATTCGAAAAATATTCGAATTTGACACAAAACAAAATGTTAAACTGATGCCAAAACTTACCATCCACCATTTCGAACCAAATACGTTTCAGAAAATGAATGTCAGTTTGGCAGGTCAAATATTGAGCAGTACAGTAGCCAGTGCAATTAGGACAACATTGAAAGTTAAACCGGAAACGTTTGGTGAATTTCTGAACAACGCTATACCAACCGCTCAAATGGTGCAAAGATTTAATGATCTGTTCGATTGTTTAAATTGCCGACATTTCAAATCTTCAGCTCCTTATGAACGACCACTCAAAATTGGTAATAATGTCTACACATTTCTTGAAGACAGCTTAGCATTCTTAGATAAAGTAACCATTCTTTCAAAGAACGAAAATTATTTTAAGTTTCTCAGAGGTCTTAAAATCAGCATAAAAGCTAAAATTTTACTAGCTGATATTTTGAAGGAAAAGTTCGACGTGGAATACATTTTAACAGGGCGAACCAACCAAGATTGTTTGGAAATTTTTTTTCAATTCTTCGTGGGAAAGGTGGATTTAATTACATGCCATCTAGTCATGAAATTGGTATGCATTTTGCCAACAACATAGTGAGAAAATTGCTTTAAATTCCCCATTTAAAAATTGCTTGTCAGACGAATCGCAAGCTATTGATTTGGACTGGAATAGCTTTAAAACTGAATTTGAAATGAGTCTAAAACTCTAAAGTCTCAAGAGTATGCCAGTACCAATAATTTACCACCTGATGACATTGAGGAGACAGATATCCATGTTTTAAAGCAAAATGCGTTAGTATACTATACAGGCTACTGTATTTTAAAGAAAATTAATTGCCAAAGCTGCCAGGAGAAGTTGGCGATGAAAGACGACGAAATAAAAATTTCGGAAACTTGAAATTTTTTTAAGAAGAATGAAACTAACTTTGGTTCATTGAGTGCTCCTTCTGATGAATTTACCAACATAGCTCGATCTTTGGTAGAGGTCTTTGAAAAATATTACCATACAAATTGTTGTTCTCCAAATGTGATTAAATTTTTAACAAATGAATGTTTGAATGAAATTAGTTCATTTTTTTATTCTTGTTTTTATGAGAAAGAACTGCAAATGGTCCACAGTACATAATGAATTTTCCAAAATTAAAACTCATTTCGCTTCAAAACAAGCATCAAGAAAGCTTAAAATATTAAAAAGTTGATAATAAATTTTTTTTTTATATATTTTTATGCAATTTTATTACACTTATGTCTCTCCATTAACACGATAATTTGTTAGCGCGAATATAATTTAATTTTAATCAACGCGTTTTTGTCTCAAGCCACTAAATATGGCATTTTCACAAAAACATTCAAAGTTTAGACAAAGTGATGGGCACGAAATTAATAACCTTTACACAACAACCAAATCCTATCTGTAATAGAAATTGAAAAAAAAAGAAATTATCTTTGTTTGTTTATTTTTTTTTTTGCTTAGGCCGGTATTACATTATCACATTTGAGGAGTGTCTGATCAAAAGTGGCTATTTACGATATTCGAAAAATATTTTGTAATGATCTGGCATCTGGCTGTTTTAAACGCACATTTAAAGATTACTTTTTTATAGCTTGTTTTGACTGTTTCTGATTTTAGGGACTTTTTGATAGAGAAATAGCCACTTTTGGTTCATTCTGATATCGAAAAAAAATTATGTATAGAAAAAAAAATAATTATCATATATATGTTGAAAAATGTAAATAGCTACTTTTGATCAGACACTCCTCATTTATATAACTATATAAATATAATTATATTTTTTACGAAGAAAATACTGTTATATTTAGGTTCAAGAAGCTAAATATAACAGTATTTTCTCTGTAGAAAAATATAATTATTAAAATGTGATAATGTAACATCCGCATTAGGTCGACTAGCATTTATAGCTGTATATGACCTACTATTATTATTTAAATAACGGTTATTCCAGAATCTTCTCTAAAGAAGCCATGGACATCCCCGAATATAATTTTAATCTCACTGAGTCACAAATTTGTGTTACCTTCGCACTGCACGAATATTATGGGCCTTATACGATTATACATATAATAAACATTTTCAACTGTTAGTTATATCGTGAAAATTGTTTCGTCTATATAAAAATGCTCCTTTCATGCAGTTGTTCTGAATTTTAATAAATTTAAAAAACCACATACCTTGCTTAGGGTTATTGCCACAGAATTGGTAATTTCCTACTTAACATTTTTATAAAAATTATTATGTACAATGTATTATTAAAATAATGTACAATGTAAAAGTTGATTCAATTTTATAAATAGATTTGCACAAATTCAAGATTATAAGGGATTGTTCACACCAAGCGCGAGTAGCGAATTACGAGTAACCATTTTTCAGAAAATTTTGACATAAAATACAGTTAAATAGAACGAATTTTTCCATTTATAATATAATTACGATTATTTAATTCAAAATAAACTAAATTAAGCCCTAAAAATGGTTTAAAATAACAAAAAATACTAAATTCGTACAAAGATGAAATATTCGCGCATTCGCTAAAAAATAAAATTAGGTTCCACTCGTGTTCTACATAATTTTTATTCGTACGAGTATCTTTTTATAAATCATTTCAAATACGATCAAAATGACTTTTAAAGATTAAATTAATATTATTTATATCGAATTATGTATTTTAAGCTTTGTCAAAACGAACAATATAAAAAAACAGGTTTTGGAAATAATTACCGTATTATTAAAAATATTTGATCATGTATGGTATTGATTTTGACATATAAATTCGCTCGCGTTTAGTGTAAATCAAATTTGCGAATTCGTGTTTGGAATTTATTCGCAACTCGCAGTTCGCGTTTGGTGTGAGTAGTCTCTAATAGTTCATTTTATTCAAAATGTTTATTTTGATAAATGATTTTTGTGTGAGTGATCTGATCATATTCAATATAAATGATCCGTTCTGCTCAAGTCGGAAAAAACACATTCATAACAGAAAACTGCAAATAATTATTCTAACTTTTCATTTCTTCAAATAGCAAAGAAACAAATAAAGAATGCTTTAAGGCACATAATTATGTTACTTAAAAATGATATGCCTAGGTAGTCAAATTGTTATCAATTCAAATTTTAATCAAACTTATTATCCTTTTATTATTGTATTTGTTTCTTGCACCTAGGAAAACGCATCAGAAAGCATTTCAAAAGCAAGAAAAATATGTAACATCCAAATCAAAAGGGTGAATGACCTTAACCTTCATCCGTCCCTTAAAAAAGTAACACTAAAATTCCTTTGTGCAAAAATTACCAAAATAAATTCATCAGTAAATTTACGCTAAGCAAATACAAAATTCACTTTTATTTTTAATTTTATTTATTAAAACGAAAGATAACGCAGTAATTTAATAAGGTATTTCAAAAATAAAATTCGATTTAGGTCAAAATGAAGCGAGGGACGGATGAAGGTTAAAAAAAACAATCATCAACAAACTCTTTTTCACAAAAAAATGTATATTATTCCAAAATTTGGTTTAGTTTAAAGAAGATTTCAAATATAAATATGTATGTGTATGTATGTATTTAATACAATAGGTATATATATTATGATCACTGATCGTCTGCACGTGCATCATACATACTCGAAAATATACAAACAAAATTACCAAACTAATGACCTTTTTTGTGTTTCATTCATGAATATTTTTTTTTACTACTATTTTGTTATTTTTTGTTTTGTATTTTTTTGAAGAATGCGAAAAAAAGAAGCATATATATATATCTCTCGCTTTGTCGGTGCCATCACAAAATAATACGTTTTGAAATTTAGAATGACATTTTTTTGCACTGAAAAGACTAATCTTATATACTAATCAGTGGTTTAAGTTTAAATTTTCAAATGAGTGCCGTTAGCTGTATTGTGTCTTGTCGTCGAAGACGAAATAAATTGATTATTTTTCGTAAATATTTACGAGACACTATGGATCCATTTGATATTTCGGAAGCTAGGTAAAAATTAGAATAATAAATAATAATTACTATTACAAATGACATATGAACAAAAATACTTTTACAACAGGTTCATAGAAATGTATCGGTTACCTCCATCTATTTGTGTAAGTTTTATAGAAGAAATTAAAGCTTTAGATTCCATTGCTATGACAGATTATGATCACGAGAAGAAAATTCTTATTCATCTAGAGGTATTTATTTATTAGGATTTTGATTAATAATTTTCACATATCAATTATTTATATTTAATTTTAATTTTTAGATATTATCGGTACTAAATTTTTTAGGTAGTGGCAGTTATCAAAGAAGGGTTGGTTCTGACGCTCTTGTTTCATTGAGTCAAAAAATTCACCCGAATTATATCCACTCAGCTGGGAAATATTTATGTCAAATTCCCCCAAACGCAAGGTGAAATCGATTCAACTAAATTAAGGTACGTAACAGTTTAGGGAAAAATCGATTTAGAAGTACAATTTATGTGACACTAAAATATGATTTTAGTTTTTATCGAGAATATAATTTCCCAAATATAATTGGGCTTATTGATGGAACGCATATTGCAATCACTGGATTAAAAAGACACATTGAAAATGCCTATGTGAACCGAAAAGGATTCCATTCTATTAACGTCCAGTTGGTACATAAATTAGATTTTTAAATATTAAAATTAAATTTATTTGATATAATTTTTTATTTTAGATTTGTGATAATAATTTGTTAATTTTAAATTGCAATCCTCGGTACCCAGGGTAAGTAACGATTAATTAATTTTAATTAAATATCGTTAATTGGTATAACATCGTAGATCAACTCACGATAGCTTCATATGGAGCAACAGCAACATTTTTATATTACTGGAAGCAGGTTTGGAGGAAGAAGGAACACTGCATTGGCTTTTAGGTATAATTACAAATATCAACAACTAACAACAAATGAAGCACATTGAATTTTTTAGGTGACAGTGGTTATTCGCTACAGCCATTTTTATTAACACCAATCCACAATCCAACAACAGCAGGGGAACAAAATTATAACTACGTGCACAGAAAAATAAGGAGTAAAATTGAGAGATGCATTGGTTTATTATAAAACCGTTTCCGGTACTTTTTTTTATAAAATTAGGAAATTAAATAATACATTTTTACTTTTAAATATGATCCACAGGTGTATTTTGGGCGAACGGGTATTGCGTTATGACCCGGAGAGTGCAGCACACATCATCATATCCTACGTCGTGTTGCACAATATTTTAGTAAAAAATAACGTTATTTTTATCGACGATCCAATTAGTGCATCAACTTCGGAAAGGGGCCATAATCAAGGCATATTTATTGTAAATTCAAATTTATTCAGTTATTAACTTAGCCGTTTGATATGTTTCAGATACCAACATTGGCAACAGCAGTTATTTCGCTCAAGGCTCAAGAAATAGAAACTGGGTAATAGAGGGTCTTCAAAATTAAATTAAAATTATTTGTTTATATTGTTATTTATTAACACCAATTTATTTTTTTTATATTAAATTCAATTATTTTTATTTTTTCCAAATAATTTTTTCAACACGAAATCCATACATTAATAAATATTTAAAAAGAGTTTTGTTTGAAAATTTTCAGTTAATTACTGCTCCTCATTAATTTTATCGGCCTTACCCGTTGCAGAAGCATGTTTTCCTTGAAAATATAAAATTTTCATTATATACAAATGTTAAATATAGTAATATATGATATACGTATTTGAAATTACCTACAGCAAACTGAAAATTTTGCTCAACTAAATCAATTAGTGCAGATTTTTGGGCCAAACTAATGCGTTTGCTCTTTTTGTTCCCTGCGCCTCCCCTTGGCTAAACAAATTTCAAGGATAGTACAATTCATGGTAGAAAATATAACGTTACAAACCACTTACCATTGTCTCACAATTTCAAATATTTATTTATTCGATACACAAATTAGCTAATTTAAATTAAAATGATTTAATTTCGTTTGCCATATACGTCAGAATATACAAAATACAATAAAACAATTGATTAGCTGGGCTAGTTTGTAGGCAAGGCAAAGCAACCTTGATTATCTAAAGCCATGGTTTAAATAGTAAAATTTATTAATATAAAAGTATATTTATTTCCAAAGTTACAAATAATTTTAGTATATACTAAGTGTAACTATGAATTCTCGCCAAAAGTAAATTGCAAATATTTGCAATCTATTTGATTTTCTTTCACATGGATAGTACACATTGAAAAAAAAAATTTATCGGTATACACAATATACAAATTTACAAGTAGTCAGAATCAAATGTAATCAAACATGTACCTACATCTAAAGTAAAAAGATGTAAGTGAAAAATTTCCTGTAAAAAAACATTTCCATTTGCAAATATTTGCAATCGAATTTTACTAAGAAGCAAAAGTAAAAATGAACGTTTGAACGGGATGAGTCCCATTTCCATCATAAATGCTGAATTTTATCACAATCGGTTGAGAAATGGGCAAGTTCCTTCCTAATTGGCCATACCTCTTAACTTTATCCAAAAATCATTTGAGAATCCCATTTCCATCGTACACGCTGAATTTTCTCAAAATCGGATAAGAAATGGCCAAGTTTCTTCTTAATTGGTCTTATCGCATAACTTCATTATGAATGATTTCACAAATTGTAAGTAACATTTTTATATGAAGAACACCCACAAAAACGAATAAATGATCAAAATGCTATTAGGAGTATTAAATCTTATCAAAGATTAAGGGAATTTACGTTATGACCCAAAATTTTACAATATTGATAAATTTTCAATATTGATTTACGAACAATTAGAACGAATTATACAATAGTCACGAAATGTTGGTTTCAGATTAAGACACTTTCACTAAACGATAGCATCTTTTGACCAATTTGTTTTGTAAATTGGAGGTGAACTGTACATATACATGTATATTCAAACAACGGCCATAAAATAATTTGTTAAAATTATAACAAGGAAATTTTTTTTATTACATTTACAGTGATAGGCACCCAATTAATAATATTTCATATATAGTTTCACTGCCTACATTTAGGCTAAAAATAATGCTTATGAAAGTAACTCAAAATGCAGTCGGAATCCCTATCCTGAACTGTAGCAATTCAACATAATCATTTATCTGTTTTTTAGCTACTTTTAAGGAGACCAAAATTAAACTTTAAATAGTGTTGTGTGAAAATGGTGTGGCACATTATCTATGGTACCAAAGTTATTGAACTGCGTTTAATACCACTTACAAATAAATTTAACACATCTAAGTTGTTCTTTAGAAGAAATCTACCAAAATAAAACGAGACATGTAATTATTCGGAATACTCGTACATTTTTATAAATTATTATTATCTTTATTTCAAACAAAAAAAAAACATAAATACAAAATCAATAGCTAATTAAAACAATACAATATGAATATGAAATAAAGTACAGCTCTCCCGTGATATAATAAAACATAGTAATGGCTTTTGCTATGTTTTGTAAAATTATCGATATTCTGACTTAAAATTTTACGCTCTTTTCAAATCTGTAATCCGTTTTCGTATACCACTTTTTGTTTTTGAGATACGTGTGTGCTCATTTTATAGTAAGTGCACCATTTTTATGAAATTGCTTTTACAAAACATAGTATGCCACACATTCTTTTACAAAACATAGCATGTTGTGTATATACTATGTTTTGCAAAATTTTTGATGATTTATATTTTTATAGTAATATCACCACAATCATAGTATCTGATGAATACCAGAATACATATACAATCCCAAAACAAAGTACTTCGTGTGGTTAATACTCGAACGAGTATGTTTCGTAAAAGTTTTTGATAGCATTTTCTATCAAGACGAGACGTGCAAGCTACTAAAATAAATCTATTTGTGTATAAAGAGAGAAAGAGATTAACATAGCAATACAATCGAAACAAAACGAAACAAAAAAAAACCATTCGTGAGTTGAAGTTCGACGTGTTATTTGTCGCTCTTGAGCCTGCTGTTTATATAAGTGAGTGAAAAATTGAATTTAGATCAATAAAATAAAAGTGCATACGTTAAAATACAAAGAACAAAAAATATTTTTTCAGACCTGAATTTTGCTTGGTTATTTAAGTAATTTTTTGCATTGGAACGCCAAAACCATTTCAGTAAATTGTTTTTTAAATACAATATGAGTAATTGCAATATGACTTCACGGGGTCGCATATTAGTTGAATTGGTTCGAAATAAAACGTAAGTTGTTATATTGTGTACTTTAAAGACATTTTTATAATAATATAAATTATTTTAGACGTGAAAATCTCATTAATGATAAAATTCCAACCAAACACCATCTCTCAATGTCTAGTTCTCCCGTTGGTGAAGAACAAAAGAAATTGTAAGTTTGTTTAAACTAGGTGATATATTATAAATAGAATTTTCTTTATTTTTATTTAGAACTAAAACCGCAGAAAATGTTACTGAAATGTTATCGGGTAGTGGCGATATTTTTGTTTCGAATAAGGAATTCGAAATGTCTGAGGGTCTACTGTCTGATACTGATCAAGAGTCTGAAATAGATGATTCTGATGCTGATCCTACGTATGAATTGCCAGTGGATGATAATTTAAGACATGGCCTCGTATATGAACCGGGATTTGATGGGACCAAGGCTCCAGTGCAACCAATATCATAGTAGCTGTCCCTAAGGAACAGGTTAATGAAAATGCGAATGAAAATCAGAAGGAACCGAACACAGTGATAAATGAAAGTTCATATAAAAGGCATACAGGTTTATTGGAAGTATGCTCCTGCAAATTTAAATGCTACGAGAAGGTGCATTTGTTCAATAGGCAGATCATATTGAACAATTTTAAATCGTACGATTTTGCTCAACGGAGGATGTTTTTGGACAAATACATTGTCGAAACTAAAGTGAAAAGACGAACAAATCAAACCATTACTCACGCGAGGAACCGTACATTGATTTATAAATTTCCAAACATAGACCAAAATGAAGATAATGTTATTGTTTGCAAAAAAATGTTTCTTGCAACTTTGGGAACCAGAAACGATGGAATAATAACATATCATTTAAAGTCGAAACAGGCGAAAAGAACAGTTGATTTGAAAGACAAGCGAGCATTGGCCGCAAATAAGAAAAAAAAATTAGATACAATAGAAATCGATGCAAAAATAATAGCTCACATCGAATCGTTCAACCCAGTGGCATCGCATTATAAACTGACGCATGCACCCAATAGACGTTATTTGCCACAAGATGTAAATGTGAGATTTTTGTACAAAGATTTCTGTTCGACTACTTCCGAGAAAATCGTGTACGACAAATATCGTAAGGTATTTGTAAAACAAAATATCGGTTCAACCGTACCATCTCAAGACAAATGCCCGGTTTGTTCTACTTATGAACAACATTGTATTGAAAATAACATTATGCCAATTTCTTCATCAGCTATAATCGAAAACGCAATAGGTATGCAGACGAAGGTTTACAAGAAATCGAAAAAATGGTCGATCAATTTCAAACTTCTACAGCCGTTCTTTCGGCATTGGAGCTCAAGGCTGCAATACAAAGCACTGATATTCAAATGACTGTAATAGATTCATACATATCAACTGATCATGCTCCTCATGTTGATAAAACCAATAACGGGTTTGAAAGCAATAATGTGAAACATTTTTCGATCGCTGCAGAAGTTGATAAAGTACTTCATATTGAAAACGACTGCCTTACATGTCAACGATATAAGTCACATAAAATACGTTATATAGATGGCAGAAAGGCATACACAAGCGACAGTGGCAATGAATATCCAGCAAACTCCAACGTATTTACTGCAGACATGCAAAAGATTTTTATTGTACCTAAAATGACAATTAAAAATAGTTATTTTGTGAGTCGTTTAATTGTCATTAACGAAACGTTTGCTCATTTACACAAAGGGAAAAATATATGTGTTCTTTGGCATGAAGGAATTCGAGGTCGCAATGCCGCTGATGTCACTTCAGCTTATTATCAAATTATAAGACGGGCTAGGCCTGAGGTGGACAATTTTATATTTTGGGCAGATAATTGCCCTGCACAAAACAAAAACTGGACCTTATTTCGTCATTGGTATCTATTGTAAACCAAGAATGGGGACCAAAGTCGATAACAATAAAATATTTTGAACCAGTAGGTCTACTGTGTATTCCGATCTGAAAGTAAAACCGATTTGAAAGTTCATTTTGACTATGAAATAAATTTGATTTTCTTTTCTTTCTCTATACAAAATTTCTGAATTCGGGAAAAATTACTTTCAGATCGGAATACATAGTAGACCTACAGGGCATTCGTTCATGAAAGCTGACGCTGTGCATGGTCGAATAGGAGCTGAATGGAAGAAAAGAAAAGAGCGGAAATATTGGATATGACCGACGTTATTGACGTTAGCTGACCAAAACAACGATGTGGTATATTTACAAGCAGAAGATTTTCGACAATTTTGTGATGGTTCAAAAATACGAAGAAAAAATATGAAAAATGAATATATAATACCATTACTTGAAACAGTACGGATTGCAGAGTTTCGTAAAGGATCGCGAAACATTTTTTACAAATAAATATTAGATGATATTTTGCCATATAAGATAAGTTTTTTCTTAAAAGATAAATTTCAAACCAATATACCTCCACCTATGGAATTTAATTTGGGTGTCAACACAGCTAAATTGGATAAAATCAAAAAAGAACTTATGCCACATATGGCTGCTCGGAAAAGACTTTTCTGGGAGGAGATGAAAACAAATGATTGTGCTAAGGACTTGTGCACTTTTTCAGCAGAATAAACATTAAATTACTATTTTACGACTACAATGAATTTTAATGGATTTAGTCTATATTTCTTTTTATTTTTGTTACTTTTATTTTGATAAATCGAATTTTTGGAATTTCAATTTAATTACGTTTTATTCGAATTAAATGAATTTTCATATTGTTTAATTTATAGGTTTAACTAAATTTTATATACCTAATTAATAAATATGTGATGAATTTATTTCGAATTGATCTCAATTTTAGGAATTTTACGAAACATAGCATGTACTTACTTGATATGTTTTGTCAAAGAAACAAATAATTATAGTTAATAGAAAATGCTTTTATAAAATGTAGCAAGTGCTCATACTAAGTTTTGTGAAAGCATTCTTATTTAATATCATTTCCGTATGCAAATCACAAAACTAAGTATGTAGCATAACATTGAAACCGTCTGTTTTATTGAATATCCATATATTTAAATAAACTCAGCTCATTTTTTGCCATAATAATCACTTAATAATTTTAAATTTGTCATACTAACAACAAATGGCTGAACAAAAAACATAATAGTGCATTTATCTCAAAACTAAGAAAATGCACTTATTATGTTTTGTTATATCACTGGAGAGCTCCTATAGAGATTATGTCTGTAGTGGAGCAATTTGAATCAAAATATAAATAAAATGTATATAAATCTTGGTTACATTAAAATTGTAAAAGAAAACAATAAACTTCAACAAAATACAAACTACGTTATATTTAAATAGATATAATTAATTACACAAAGGTACAAATAGAACATAGTGCAATTTAATATTCATACTAAAAATATTGCTCGATATCATCAAAGTCAAGCAGCCAAGTCCGAATTTCCCTGTAAAATTTGTGCTTCCGAACAGACGGAATCATTTTCACATGTTTAGGTAAAAGATGAAACCAATAAGGTGCCATATATAAATAAAATCTTCTAAACTTTTCATTGTTACAACGAAAACCGACAAAACTGTTCGGATTTCTCATATTATACTCGTGAAATATACGACTATGGTAACTATTGCTACGAACAAAAAACATTTTTAACACCTTAAAAACATACAGATACCTAAGAGGTAGCAAATTTAACTCACGAAAAAGTGGAATTGTGGGTGTATTTCTTGGGCGAGCATAAATTAATTTGACAATTTTTTTTTGCGCTATAAAAAGATCTGAAATGTTAGCAAAGTAAGTTCCACCCCAACTAGTTATACCATACATTATGAGGTAAATTGAAATATAAATCTCACTTTCTTGAGCCAGCTGTTCTTACTATAGCAAGTCATTGTACTTTAAGTAAACTGATCGATTGCTCCTGGTCGTGCTCTATATATGTATATGATGACGCACAACAAATTTCATTTCTGGTCGACTTTTGAAATGAAAATATTTTATTAATGCACGTAGATCGTCATCGCCACTTTTCAAAACATCAGTAAGATTTAAAATTGTAAAATTCGATAATGAGTCTGCTTGAAATTTTATATTGAGGATATTTGGCGTCAACCGAGACACAGAGAGAGAAATTTTGAGCCTAAGGATCTCCAGCATAAGATACTGAAGCGACCCAAAAGCAAGCTGGCGCAATATAATTATGGGTGCCAAGCCTTTTATTAGAGGTATCAATCATCGCAGGCACCACGGTCTCAATAGTGGAGGAAACCCTCGGTAATGAGTCCGTCAATATAATTTGTTTATGTATAGTTCCAGCGATTTGGAGACTAAAGGAGGCAGAAAATTGTAAAATGACTCGAATAACTTTTACGTTCCGTTGCCATTGATTCCAATCATGTAGGCGTCATCTGCATACTCGGGAAACTGATAGGACCACTGGAATAAGATATTATTCTAAGGCATTTTTATTCACCTGGAAACCGGTTTTCATAGTTCTTAGTGCTATACATATGAAAAATGATGATTACATTGCTGCGATTATATGTTGATGCAAAAGAATAAAATCTATGGCCACAAATCAGAGTGGCTTAAGTGTGAATTTCGCATTTTACAGGAAAACGTTTTTAAAATTAAGAGTCATTCAAAATCATATGAGTTTTTTGAATTCTTGATTTTATAAACGATTATTACAGTTGTTTGTAGTTACCGGAATATTACAAAAAATTGATATGATATGAAATCGAATCTGGAGATTTCGAATTTGAGATAATACGTAAAATAGCTTATTTCACCTTACACAAAACGTAATAATTTTCTTTTCAATGCTTTGTAGATTGTAGTGGTGCCTGGACTTGACTGAGTGATTTAGAACATTTATATTATATTTTTAGCGAGAACCAAGGAGGAATTCAGGTATTGTTCAACTTTATCGAATTGAAATTGTATAATTTATGCCTTTAAGCTTCACTAGTATCGTTATATCTGCACGCTACACATGTCTCTTATATGTATGTGGTGAAAACTTATTTCCTGTGAATAATACAAATGTAAAATTTTGTTTGACTTTCTACCTGCGAACACGCGATTGCTTAAATTTTAAAATTTCTCTTATATAATCTTATAAGGCGCAAAAATAATTCATTACTCTGTACTGGTGTATAATGTTTAGGTCAGGTAGGGGTGTAGCGAAAAAACTTTATAATATCATTCATTATGAATAAAATCCCTTAATTTAAGAATTAAGTTTTTTATGCTGTATACCCTAAATAATAAAGAAAAAGCAACTGTGAATAAGAAGTACCAAAGTAAAACTTCAACTTGTGTACCTACTCGTATATAATTCTGAATTGCTTTTATGTTTAAATAATTAATCATTCATTTATTATTTATTGTAATCTCTAATGCAAAAAAAAACGGAATGAAAGAACAAAATTCTTTTGTAATTTTCGTATTTTCATTCTCTCTGCTATGGGCTTTCCATTAAGACTCGCGTTATATACTTTTTCGTCTTAATCAGTTTTCATAGCAGACATATAGCGGCTTTGTAATGTAATTGTTTTCCTTCTTTGATGATTTACTGTATCTTAACAGAACACGGGAAAAACATTCCATCCTTTCAGCGAACGAAATGAGGGTTATATTTAGCATCGCTGATTACTTTATTTAAATTATAAAGAATTCAGGTGTGGTAATCCATTGCATATATCTATTGATCTTTAAGTAAAATCGACTTTTGCGTCATTCATAAGCCGCAACAATTTAGATTATAAGTTTGATTTAAATATGTACTTTTGTTAAGAAAGCATAACAACATCAAAAGCTCAATGGGTGATAATTTAAGCAGCTTAGAAATGATTTACTAATCCCACAATTTTGGGTGTGTTGACATAATTTTAAAAGTTTCAACTTTTAATGAAATAAGATATTCTGCCTACGTAAAGAAATCATTTTTATTTGTTGTTTGCTATACACAATTATTTTTAATCAAAAATTAATCCTGATTACGGTATGTTTATATAAACGTTTAGCTTAATTTTAAAATTATAAGTCTACAAAATAATAATTAAAATTATCATTTTATATCTGTGAAGCCATGAAAAAATATTTTTCTAATTTTACGTTACATGATTTAAACATAGTAAAACTTAATCTCATTTTTGTATTCAAAACTTAACTATACGCGATAATGTTGTACTTAAAACTTTTTCAGGCTGAAAGAAAGCTATAATGTACTTATTTAACAATTGCCAGTAACCGTTTGAAAAATTATTTAAATTTACCATTTGAAGTGGGAAAAATTCTGATACTATAGATAAATGAAAGGAACTAAAGTAAACAATTTAGGATTAGTTTCGAAAATAAGCTAAGAAGATTTAATTATGTATTTAAAGAATAAAAAGGATTTAAGTAGGTATACTTTTCTATCCTTCCAATATGAAACAAATTTGAAATGTAAAAATAATAATTGTATAAATCAAAAAGTACCGCACTAGCACCAACTTTTTATGTCTGTTTGAAAAACTGCGCGGTATGACAACATGACCAGTTCGTGTTGATGAAATAAATTCAAACTTGTCAAATAGATATTTAGGTTCTCCGAACTTAATTAATTTATAAATTAACAAAACCGTCATAAATATAAAATGATATGTCAAGGACCGGCTAGAACAAATTATTGATTTAGTAAAACTTGAGGTGTGATCAAAGCGACTGAGATTATAAACATATCTGATGTCATTATTGAATGAAACTTGTTTGGATATGCTTACAACCTTGAGGAACACCCGAAGACAGAGCCCTATAATTAGACAATGAACGATTTAATTTTACTCTTTGTTTTCTCTCTGATAAAAACGAATACATAAGCTTTAATACAGTTGGCGATAATTGAGATCAAAGCATAATTGTTGGTACAAGTAAAGGCTGTCAAATTCCTTGCTAAAACCAATAAGCACAAGAACAGAAAATCTGTTTTTTTTATCTAAACTCTGAGCAAGATCATTAATTACATTAACCAAAGCAGTTGCTGTATTATGACGTTCTCGAAATGCTGATTGATGTTCATTTTTAAAGTGATTATGATTAATGAATGCTAACGAATATTTGTTTTTTTTTAAATTATTTCGAAAACCTTAGATAATACAGGTGCAATGCAATATTATATTGGCCTTAAATCATTACAGCTTATGACGTTTTTTGTTTTTGCCAGCGGCGTGATCCGAACAGTTTTCCTTGCAATTGGAAATACCGACCTGGTAATACAGTCAGATAATTTTATTGACGAAATAACCGAACCACACAGCGACACGTTGAGGATGGAGAGGCTTTTCATCAATCATTCTTGGATTTCTGAGCCCCAAATGCAACATTTCTGCTTATTAACGTAGCCTCCGAGGTGAAAATGGGCATATCACTGAAGATGATTTTTCGATGAAAATCCGGATCATTTTGATGCATTTGAAGGATCCAATCAGCGAAGATACGACGTTTATGGTGATCGATCGGCTTCAGTTCTTGAGTTAACTGAACTCTAAAAGCCTTAAGACCTAAGTCTTTATGCAAAATACGTTGTAATGTCGTTGTGGAATGTCTAATTCCAAAGATCGACGAGGAATCGACAAACCTGGGTTTTCTTTAACACTACAGGCTACAGCAGCAATATTCTCAGTTATTCTTGAGCGACGTACACGGTTTCGATTCTTCACATCACTAACTTGTCCCAAGAGCTTAAATTTTTCCACCAGTTTCACTATTGTCGGCCGAGAAGGTGCTTCACGACGACTAAAAAGTTCTTTAGTTTTGCGAACTGTGACTGCAAAATTTTCACCATTTTTGTAGTGAATTTTAATAATTTCAATGCGTTGTTGAAGCGTGTATCGTACCATTTTTAGTAATGGCGAGGTTTTTACTTGTCAAATGTTAAAAGATGACAGCTTCAAAATTGACAGCTGCCCAAATAGCAGGCTATTCATAATGAAACCCCTTATTGGAAAACCCTGTACGACTATAGTTTATATTATAAATTTATGATGCATGCATAATATTGGCTCTGTCGATCCTTTTCATGACAGCTAGAAAGGCAGCATTCAGCAGGGTAGAAAATTCCAATGTAAGTTTATGAACACACTTCTGATCTCTTTAATAC